>JZKD02S1707951.1:390097-431977 GCA_000966675.3 Picea glauca
TAGGAGAAAGGAACAATGAACTTACCTTCAGGTGCTACCAAAAGTACCCCAGCACCAGCTCCTTCAGAAGACGAAGCACCGTCAAAGTACATTTTCCATACACTAGTATTGCACAGCTCTTATTTCAAGGGGCTTAACTCTTCTTTCTTTACATCGATTTCTTCCAAGCAGCCATCTAGACCATCATCAAAAGACAAAATACAGTTTCCTAGGTCTTGGTCTGCGATGTAAATGGGGAAGTTGTGTGGGTTTTGGGGATCACTGACTGTATACGCTAATCTTGTTTCTCTGTACAAATGGGTGAACTGACCACTGAATACAGGGATTGTGGCATAAGACATGTCTAACTGAAGAGATCCCCCCAACTTGGCTCCCCATGATCTAGATAGAAGCATGCCATATTTGGGGGGAATATCTGCGATAACCACATCCATCAGGATACTCTTGACTGATAACTGCACCAGGGTAACTACCAGATCTTTTATCATCCCCATACATTTAACCTTTCTCGAATCGAAAGAGTATATATTTCCATAAGGTCTTGTGATCTGGAGACCCAGCTTCTCCATTATAATTTTGGGCATAACATTATGAGAAGCCCCTGAGTCTAACATACAATTATGCAGCAACTGATCATGTATATTCAAATTGATATAGAAGGGAGCGATGTTGTCTTTGGATCCCTCAAAATGGAGACCAAAAGTGATGTTAGGTCTGTCATCTTCCAGATTGATGACATCAGACTGACTTTCTAGCTCATCGACACCCATTGCTTTGGCAATTTGTTTCCGATAAGCAGATTTTTTGCTAATTCTACCAAAGGAATCGGTATCTTAATTTTGTTTAACTCATTTTCAAAACTGAAAGATGTATTTAACTTGTCTGTTTCTTTGGTTGAGACTTCCGATTTTTTTCTTTCTGACTTACTTGTCTGGATTTCTTTATCACTCGTGACCTTAATTGAAGGCGTAACTTTATCTACTGGTCCGGTTTCTTGTGTTTGAGTTTCAATGTTTTTTGCCTCGGACTCTTGAGTTCTTGCTACCTTGGTTTTGTTGTTGGGTAACAAGGTCTCTTCTGAAGGAGGATCATGAGCTTGACCCCTTTGAAGGATTCTCTTAGGTTGATCTGTCGAGGTGGGCTTATTCTTAGATCTTAGGTTGTATTTTGGTTGAAACTCGGCCATTATCATCTCTGTTTCTGGTTGAGCTACACAAAGATTAGTGTGATCACCTTGTTCATCCTCATTAGATGGTTGTGGTGTGTTCAAAATTTTTTCGTAGTCTTCACGAGTCAGATACGGATGCGAACAGTCATCACCGAAATTCGCGACTTCATCTTCTGAGTCTCCGAAATCTTGGAGGTCGTTTGCTCCTATAAAATTTTCGTTTTTTAGTGGAGCTTGTATTTTTTTATCTTTGTTCTTTATTTGTCTCTGTTGATTTTGGGGATTTGGGTTTCTCTTGAAGTCCTTTTTATTAGAAGAATCATCTTTAAACTGGTCCAACTCCATCCTAGAAAATTTGTTAGACAGTTCTTTAATTATTCGGGCCATATCATCTACTTTGTCATTAGTGTATCTATTTGAGCCCGAAGGACCCACTGGTTCCCTATAGTGTCTATTCTCGCGGTTGACTGTTTCTACTTTAGCCTTTAATTTTCCTGAAGCCATCATATTAGATTCTATTTCGACAGCATCTTCTTGCATTCTATTTAGGGTGGCTCCTCTTCTTTCTCGCAAAAGTAGTGCGAAATCCGGCTCGAAGGCTCCCGCGAAGGTTACCTTGGCTGAGGGTTTGGAGGGTTTAACTCTGGCTTGAATCTTATTATACAGTTTGTTGAATCTCAGAATAAATTCCATAACTGTTTCTGAGTTCTTTTTCTTTAGGGACCCAAACTCGGTAAGGTAATATAAGTGATCTTTTCGCTCCCCCCATTGTCTGAGGAAAGCATCTTCCAAAGCATCATATGACAGGATAGAAGCTGCGGGGAGGCTCTGAAACCAAGTTCGGACCTGTCCTTCAAAGGTCTGGACAAGTAGTCTCGAATAGACATCTTCATTCTCGATACCACAGATGTCTATGAATTGGTCAAAAAAATTTATATGCTCGGCTACGGTTAGATCTCCCTCCCCAGTGAACTTAGGAAGATTTTTGATGTAGTTTTCAGGCAAATCATGGAGGGGGACGAGAAAAACCAGGGGAGCGTATCTCGCTGCAACCTTTGCGAATACTCTGGGAGGAGGGACATTCCCTTGACCTCCACCTCCTCCTCCAGGAGAACCTCCACCACCTCCTCTGGTGGCTTCCATCAGTTCAGGTGTAGAAAATGAGTGCGTAACACACTCAGGCGAGATCGGGAAGTTTCATCGAAGAAAAGCTGGTATGTCAACTGTCGACCGACTTTCTAAAGGGCCTTTTCCCTTGTGTATGGATGGGAAAGTCTGATGAATCTCACTCCTAACTTCAGAGCAGTTTGTTGTCGGATCTTGGGTATCAAGTAGAGGACTGCGTGAAGTAGAAGGTTCTGAATGGCATTTAGTATTTAAAAAAAAAATGGGATTATTAACAGGCATAATCAGCTTACCATCCGGGTTCTGTCTGGTATTCCTTCTAACGAATGCTAGTTTATTTTTTTCGTGGAGTCGCCAATTGAAAGATTGAAAAGGCCTTAAAACTATATGTACTCTATGTTCACTATCAAAGAGTAACACTTTCAACGAAATAAATGTCATTTTCCCAGGGAAAAATATTTTGTAACTTCGGTCCCCGGCAATGGCGCTAGAAAGATGTTGTTTCTGATTCTGTACTTAAGGCTCAAAAGTACAGTGTCAAGGCATCTGAAAGTATGTGAAAGAAGGGTAAGAGGGTAGCGTCAACCTTCAGTATAGGAAACTAGGGACGATTTATACATTCGCGTTGTCTAGCTTCCAACTGTTCCTGAGTAGTTATATCTTGTTCAATGGCTACCCATGAGCGTTCAAGTTCTTCCCGGTTGTTAGCAGTTTTAAGGATTATGTTGAAAATATTTAAAGAAATATGTGTTTGGTTCGATAGTCCGGGTTCGATATTAGGTTGTGTTTCTGCAGGGACAGTCATGGAGGAACAGTAAGGGTAAGGAAAGATCCAAATAGATATTTAATGCTGTCTCGATTTGGTCGAAATAAAGAGAGTTTTATGTTTTGAGAATAAAATAGGAATGCAAATCGAAGGCTCTTTTCCGTAACTGTATTATATTTTAAATAAAGGTGTGAGGTGAAAGAAAAACATTTAGCTGCATATAACGCAAGATTCCTGTCAAAGAGAAACTCACATATAAAGAGAAGAAGAAATTAGTAAGGAAATAACTGATGTAGCACAGAATAAATATAGAATCCTGAAAGTACAGATTGGTCTTACACTCGCTGATAGATGGTGCAGAGGAAAGACAATAAATACTTACCGAAAACAAAAATCTTTTTGTTATAGTAGTGGTCTTACTAAATTACAACAAAGCACATCAATTATGAATAATGGAATGAAATGAAACATGAAATATGAAGAAAAAAACTTGTAACACAGTCTTGAAGGAAACGAGAATATCCAGATTTGCTTATATTAACCTCTCGAATGCAAAAACTCTATTACAATCAATACCAAAAAGGTCCAGCCTTGTTTATTTCGTTCTGTGATATATTTATACATCTTTACATATCAGTTAGAGTCTCTACGATTACACAAATTCAGTTACAACCGAGAGAAGCGAAATTGCTCCCTTTCTCTTGCTCTATCTTTACTTGGTGTCAGGTGCTCGTCTTCATGATGATTCGGTGCAGGCGATACATTTTTCTACAAACTAAGATACGAGCCGTGAAGGCTCTGCTTGATAGTTGGCCTCGGCAAAATAACATTCTCAGGCTAACTGTTGTAGCTTGTCCCCCATTTATGCATCGACAATGTCGAGGGCACTTAGTTGTACACTAGGTTTGAGCAAGTGCTTATCAATTTTGGCCATGTCCACCATATCCATCTGTGAGATGTCGACCGAATCTGTCTCATCTTTTTCCTTCAGATCGAGTGAGATCTGTTCAATATTTATTTGCATCAATGCTTCTGCATCGCCTCGGCTGTCAATATACAACAGCTCGCCATCTATGGAATTAAAAGCTTCTTCTAAAGAGTGGATTACCTTTTGGACCTGTTCCTTTCCCAGGGCAATGTTATGCTCCCAATATTTCAATAGAATATTGACTATGGTTTGTTCTAGGATGGCAAGCCTAGGAACGATTTCCGAAAACCTGTTATTTGTGGCAATCACCGCATCCTGGAAAGCGACCCGAGCCACTTCGGCCTCCCTTTCCCTGGTAGTCAGGTTCTTGGAAACCTAATTCATCAACAGACAATTCTCCCGAATCTCTCCTATCCTGGCAAGAAAATTTTGATGTGCCGAAAATATTTTTCTCTGAAAGTCACTAGCTTGGGATTTAAATATGCTAATATCTATTTCTCTGCTCTTGGCGATTTCTGCCCGAGCCTGCAATTGTTCAATCAAATTTCTCTATTGGTTCGCCTGTGCTCTACCATCTCGGATCACCAACTGTGCTTGCTCAAGCTTGGTCTTGAGCATTTCTATTTCATTTTTGTCAGCCACTCTGGCCTGTTCCATCTCCATGCTGACTTGACCTTTAGCATTCTCTGCGACTGTAGCCAATCTAGCCTCGAGGGTCCTGATTAGACGATTTTTCCTTTTTAGTTGGTTATTCAATTGTCCAACTGAGAATTGATTTGACGAAGCATATGCCCCCAGCGTTCCAGCGATTTCAGTGGTGAGTTGGTCACTTTTCTTATTTTTGCCATCGGTCGTGATTTTATATTTTTTTATAGTGGACTCTCCTTCTTGAGAGAACTCTTTTTTCACTACCGCCTTCCTCTTTTTATCAAAAAAGAACTCATTTGGAGGGAGCTCCTCTGCTCTAATGGGCCTCAGTTCTTCATTAAATATCCATCCCTCACCGACATTTCCCTGTGCAGACTGCAAGGGTGTGACAGAGGTGATGGGCTCTCTTATTTGTTTTGCTGATTCTTTGGGAGTATCGACGAGATTCTGCTCCTTTGGCATACTCAGAGTCTCTGTTTCAGTTTCTGGTTTTTGTTCCCTGGGTGGGTGCGTAGTCTCCTCCTTTGCTTCAGGTTTCCTCATTTGCTCCCCTTCCTGGTGTTTTCTAAGGTTAGAAATTGGTTCCTCAGAACCTTCAGCATCCTTCTGTTTTGCCTCGGAAATACCTAAATCCCCCAACACAGCGGGAAGGCTTATTCATCTATGTTCTTGGAACTTTAATACAGATGTTGTGTCTTCGGGTGCTAATGATTGGATTTGGGATAGAACTTCTTCATACGATCTCGCCCCTCGAAAAACGTCATCCGAGGGTGAATTTTCATGCTCAAATATCTTGAGCCCACAATGAGCCAAATGGTTGCTCACAACCCTTTATGGATCATGCTTTTTAACTTTGATGGAGACCAAACTTAGGTCCTCCAGGGCAGCAGCCTTGGCTTTGGCATGCCCGAAATCTAATAAAGAATAGGAATTTAGCCAGATAGGAAAAGAAGGCCATACCTTCTTTGAGTAACCCTTGAGTTCTTTGCTCATGCCTCCAATTACCATTTGCTAGGAGACCTCTCGACAAGCCAGCTTGTCGGGGATGAAAAAGGGCAGCGCATGAGGGGGAACAGAAGCCCCGAAAACTATGAAATACGAAAACTCTGCCTCTACATACCAATCCGCTATGCCACTTAGACTTGTTGCAATGTTGTCCGAGATGCAAGGTGGTGGATTCCCAAAGATGGCGATATGCAAGGGCACCATCACCCAGTTAAAAATCTCATATATGAACTTTTTTGCTTTATTCTCCCATAGTTTGTCATGATACCGGTGCACGGGTTTTTCTTAGGCTGGATTCCAAGCCCAGCTCATCAGGGGGAATGGTGTCATGGAACATACCGTGTCCATGAGATATGCTGACATGAAAAAAAAGGATGGTTTCCCACTTGTCTTCTGCTCCCGATACTCTGTGACCCTGTTGGCCAGACTGTCTGAGAGCATCTTTGCCCAATTAAACGAGCAACCTTCTGCAACCCGAAACATGAGAGGCACCCACACGATGTAGAAATGTGTTGTGTATTCTCTCCCAAATAGTCGGCATGTCATCATGGCCACATATTTATACTATGGCTCCAAAGAAGAGATAGAATAAACATCCTGGTCATTTTCTCTGAATTTCGCAGTGCGCGAAACCCAATCTTTGATCAAACCGAGCATGGTTTTTTCATACTGGTTACACTCTTTATCTTTGAATTCCTCCAGGAACTCGGCACCATATGTGTATTCAGACGTCGAAGGTAGATTTTACATGGTTTGTATATGCTCGGGCCTAAAATTCCCAACAGTAACTCGTTGGTTGTTCATGATCGTCCTGGTGGTTAAGTCTATGTGGTCCAATGCCCACCGGATCATGTCGTAATATGGAAGCAACCGTGGCATGGTTGATATTTTGTGCATCCCCGATTGGACGATTATCTTGTACTTGGTGTGTAGATCATCCCTTTCGATGTCATCGGAGTCGTTTGAGTAATCAACCAATTCTGCTTGTAGAACATTTGAGACAAATGACCAGTTGGGAATTGAGTCGACACTTCTGGGTGAAGTATCTACTACATTGTCTGAGCCCTGTCCCGCAATTTCTACATTCGCCTTCGCTGCTTTATGCGGAGTCATAGATGAAACTTGTGTTTTCACCCTTTTGCGATAGACCTGTGAATACATGCAGAAAGTAGTTCACTCGAAAACTGACGAGCTCTATGAGCTTATGAAAAATGTTTTCATTATAATAAAATGAAACTCTTGTATATATTTGAAAATTCTATACTTTTCAAAATAAGTCTGTCAAATCGCAATTAGAAACAAATTTATTGCATAAAAATCCAATCTTATTATTCGCGGATTCACTCTAATTCTCCATTAATGTCATTAATGTTTGGTGGTTTGACAGTTAGTCAGAGTATGGAGAGCAAATAGCTACCTCGGGAAATGTGCAAGCCTCGATGTGCAGGACAAATCTTTCTTTATTTTAAATTATCAAAACTTAGAAACCTTAATAACTTGTCTCATTGTTTGTTGCATCGTGAATTTTCTTTTAACATTTTGAGTCCCCAACTCGCGAGATCGTGAGGACCGACTTTGGCTTAATTAACATTAATCGTGATTTGGAACTTCATTAATTTTATAATCAATTTATTTCACCACATCACGACTTCGGAACTTCGAAGACAAATGCGATATGGCGATAATTAAGACTCAATTAAGGGGAGAAAAATCTTGGATTAGGTGATTAATTAATCAAGTTATAATTACGTCGCGACCGCGTGAGTCGGGATTTTAGACGTCGTAACTTTATAAAAGATAGTGCCGAGTGGCGAAACACCGAAAATAGATTTTAACCAAGGTTAGCCTTGTTGCTTTTAGTCTTTGACCAGGGTTAGCCCGAAAGAACCTTGTGTTCTCAACTCTCAGAGCTATAAAAATTAAAGTTTGAACTTGGCGAACTCCAAGGTGTGAAACCCCGACGACGTCTAATCACTGAGTTAAAAGATTTGACCCTGGCTACTATCTTGAGTAAAAACTTAAAACGACTTCGCCGTTTCGTGACTCGGGACATGTAAATTCATGAGTTATAATAGTCTGACTTGTGATATCCCGAACTAAAACAAAAAGATTGACATTCTTTAAGAAAGTGAACTTGTTTTGAGAGTAGAGAAAGCATTGTTGCTTAATCGACAACGTTGCAGAGCTTTCAAAGTTTCGGGGGGGGGGGAAATAAAAAGGTCATCTTTAAAATTTTAAGTATCCAAAATGAAAATTGTGATGAGTTAAAAAACAAGGGCGGCTCCAACAGAGTACCTGAAACCTTCAAAAATTTTATTCAAAAAGCCAAGTTTGAAAGAGAAAGAAGGATATGTGTTCAAACTGTTGAACTTGAAGACACCCTTGATCACTACATTTGGAATGGGATCAACACTATTTAATATAAAGTGATATTAGGTGATTTTGAACAACTTGCAAATATTGTTCCGAAAAAAGAATACTCCCTAGTTATTGTGGATATCCCTCATGGTTATAATATCCAAAACATTGGATATCATATTAAGCCTTATACTTAACAAGATTTTGATAAAGTGGTTATGGGATTTACGGAAGTCACAACATCACCATTTTGGATATTTCTGGTATTTCATTCAGACACACAACAAGGATTAGTACAATCAAGCTTAAAGGGAAAAGAAAAGACAAGGATGCAATTTATTTGGTAAGATATTGAAAGTGTATGTTTAGAAATTAAGATTAGAAAACAATTTTATTAATTCACAAGTTAATTGAATTCTCACTTATTTATGTTATAGGCACAAGAATAATATTCAAAGCTCCAATATAGAATCATTTAAACGTGTTTTTGTGAGTATACATCCTGCAACCCGGACAAAACATTATTCTTATAATTCTATTATTTTCAATGTAAATTATGGAGAGACTCCTAGTAGTTTATTGGTATACAATGTTGTGGTTAGAAAGCTAACATATGAGGATAAGGATTTGAAAGGAGAGATGGTTAACATTTATAAAAAAAACACAAGCATTAATTAATTATCTTATAGATATATTTTCAAATGAAGGAGATTGGGTTTTGGATTTGTTCTCGGGTTCAAGTAAGAATTATGGTCTAATAGTTATGAAATCATACTTTAATATTATATTACTTTTAATTTATGTCTTTTTATAGTATTTAATTTCATTATTTATTTTGTATTTGGTGAGTAGGTACAACATTAGCATGTTGCTTACAGAAAGGAAGAAATTGCATAGCCATTGAAAGTGACCCAATGCAATGCAATTTTATTCAACAAAGAATTAATGTTATTCCAGCTCTTCCAGATGAAATGCAAAAAGTTGTCTTGAGGAAATGAGATTTTAGTGAATCAAAGGTGGAAAAAATGTCAAAGGAACCTCAAGTACCATTAGGAGGAATGATTGGAAAGGATCACTTTGGATAACTTATGGATATCAAAGAGCCAGTGGAAGAACAAAATGACACAATGGAAGCACAAAATGATGTCGAAGAAGATGATAATGTGTCTGTTGAGAATGATGAATTTGGGATATATGATAATGTTGATTAGTTTTAAGATTCCCTTGAAGACGATGCTCAATTTTGCAAATTTTTTATGAGCTATGACTATAATGTTTTGACTTTCAAATTTTAAAATAAGAATGAAGACGTATCTATTGTTGTTTTATGATGAATCTTTTTATTCTTTTATTTTTCCTTGTATTTGTATGTGAATCACTATACTATGGAAAATTTTATTAAAAGTTTCCATTTTTTTACTTCAAATGTATTAAAATATGAAAGAAAATGTTAATTTTTTTATAATTTTTTACTTTTTTTTGTTCAATTATGTCCAGAAAAATGCTTTATTTGACATGTTATTTTAAAGGAATAGGTACCAACATGTATAGGTTTTTTATTATATATGGTTGTAAAATGTATATTTTTGCTAAATATTAAAAAATAGTATTATTTAACTACAATGTTTTTTCTATGTATTGAAGTAAAGGTAAAAAATGTGTTAAAAATTATGTTTTCCACTATATTTTAAAAGTATGGAACAAATTAATTAAGGAGACACAATTATATGAAAAATAGTAACTTCAAAAAATTAAATGGTAAAAAATATTTTTAAGATTGAAAGATGGAAAAATGACTAAAAACACCATTGAATAAAAAATAAAAATAAAAATAGATAAATTAGAAAATAGATAAAAAATAAGCATTTAAAAAATAATGTGGAAACATTGTGGATCGAAAAATTTTAAATATCGAAAAACCACCTAAAAAGGGAGGGGTGGGGGTGGGGCGGGCGGGGGGTGCTACCGGTATCACCATTTTTAAAAACGAGGTAAAAGATTAGACCCCCCAAAAAATGAGAACTCGCTAGATTTCTCATTAAGTTGGTAACTATATTAGAATATAAACATAAGAAACATTGCATAAACATCATTACATCAAATACACAATACACAAGAGTTTATGTGGAAACCCAAATGGGAGAAAACCACAAAATGCTTTCTTACATATATCAAAGAATACATTCATTAGAAGCACCAACTTCTCAATTCTCCAGTTATAGCTGGAAGGAGGCTATGACCCCTTATTTATAGGATCCAACCTGAAGGAACCTACAACTGCCTGAATTCTCTAGCTCCAACTAGAAGGAGGATACAACCCACCGATTCTCAAGCTCCAACCTAAAGAAAGCTCCAACTCACCAAGTTCTCCGGCACCAACCAAAATGAGGCTACAAACCCCTTTCCTTACCCCATCCTGCCACCCTGAAATATAAGTGTAGACCAACTATCATTACCACAATCATTGTCATTGTCACTATCACTGCCATTGTCACATCAACCTGTAACCAGTCAACCTGTCACTGTAAACAACCTATCATTGTCACCAACATGTTACTGTCACTGATACTTAACCATATCCTCTCACATGGATCATATACCAAGGACACCTCTCAACTCGATGTCCAACATCACCAACACATGCCTCTAACAAGAATGTGCCAAGATCACCAACATACCATAACAAGATATATGTCTCAACCATGTACCAAATCATGTATTGAACTGTCAACCTGTACCATACCAAGCATCAATTATGTACCACAATAAGTGCATCAACAATGCACCAACACCTGTACCATATACCTCAACCATCAACCATGTATGTCGACACCACACCAAGTACCAATCATGTACCATACCATGTATCAACTATGTACATCAACACCTATGCCATACCATGTACCATAACAAGTGAATCAACCATGCACCAAACCTATACCATATCATATATCAATCATGTCCCATATCAATCATGCATCAATATTGTACCATATAATCAACCATGTACCATATATCATGTACCAAGAAATGTTCCTCTAAAAATGAACCATAACATCCATATACCAAGTACCAAGAGTATGTATCAAGCATGCATCAATATTAACTCAATCATATTCAACCATGTACCATGTATTACAAGGTCCTCCAAGACATGCCTTAAGCATGTTCCATACCATCCAAGATACAAGATTCAAACAAACACATAAAAAACATACCTTTATTCATGAAGAATACCTTAAACATATCATCACAGACCAACAAACCAACCTATACAAAACATCTTCAAAAAACAAGAGATGGCATATTCTTCAAGGTATTTTCATAGATCCAGGACTTGTCCTTGATGCAACTTGTGGATGTTCGTAGCCTTCTTGTTGCAACTTTCGGATGACCACACCCTTCTTGCTGCAACTCTGTATGTCTGCTTCCTTCTTTCTGCAACTCTGAGACTTTCACCTTCGTAACTTCGGAGTTGGTGTCAGATTCACTAATAGACCAAAATATTTGGCCATAACATTCTCACAAGATAGATATTCAATGTAAGTGTGTGTACTTATGAGAGTCTCCATGAGGTGTATTTATAATTTTTCTAGGTAACCTCTTTCCTTAATCTTAGGTATTCTTGACTTTCTTATTACAACCACTTTACCCTTTCATTAATTGACTTGTAACCAATTAGGGGATTCTTGACCATTCTTCAGGGCTTCCAACTTCAGGAAGGCATATCTCCTTAATTTTGATGAACCATGTGGCATACCACCTATTACTGGAAATTACACACCAATGACTATACATATATGAGTGTCTTAGCTCCATTTACATTATCCTTCATGTCCTTATTCATCAAAAAAAATTGGGTGTCATGACCTCACCTCTGCAGCTTTATGTAGACTTCATCAAATGCAACCATAACATTTCTTGACATAAACCACTCTTGTTGAAATCAATGACAAGTAACCCATTATCAATATCAACCACATATCTAGGGATTTCGAATTTCTCCAAGGGTTGACATCAATGACAACCAACTATCCAACAATATCCCCCGTTGGCATTGATGGAAACACCAACATTGATGGAAACACTCATGCTCCACCTGTGACCATCGATCCTCATTAATGTTTCTCTCTCTCCCCTTTTGACATCAATGGAAAAGGGTATCTCTCCTAGGGGATTCTCCCAATGTCTTCATGCATCTATTATTTCTCTCTGTTTCCATGCCTTTGTTCTTTCTCTTCACATGTTTCTCTCCTCATGTTCCTCTTCTCTTGTGACTTCCCTTGAAAGTATACCTTCTCTAAAAAATCCTTCTCTGAGTTCATGCGCTTGTAGTTTATTCTCCAAAACTTCATGTATCTGATATCTTCCCTTTTTCTTGTAGATTTGTCCTGATATCGAACTATTTCCAATCCTGAGAGTATGACTTCTCGATGTTCTTCATTCTTTTTTTCTTCCTTTACTTGTTCTTGTTTTCTTTTCCAAACCTTCATGTGTCTGACATTGATATTTTATTTCATGGCAGGCTCTATCATGCTTCTACAATTATGAGCTATGTGACCATAATTGTGTCATTTGTAACATTCAAAGTTATGTGGAGCCACATAATAATTTATTTCTTGAACATTTCTTCCATAAGCCCTGCAATCTACAACTTTATGTCCAAAGTTAGTACAATTAAAAAAATGACCATAAAAGAAATTTACATACCTGGGAGTGAATCTTTGTGGTGTATTCCTTTTTAATTCCTACCTTGGTTGATCACAATCTTCTCTTATGTTGACTTCTTTATCATGATTGAATATTCTTTGATGCTTGAATGTGGAAGGTCTTGTTGAAGATGTATCTTTAATATGTACTCCTTCTTTGATTCTTGTTGACCATGATTCCTTCCTTTGAGTACTTCTCCATAGCTCTTTCTCTTTTCTTCATTCTTCCTTTCTGGAAACCTGGAGTGCTTCTCTTTAACCTTATTTTTCGATGATGTGTATGTTTCTCTCTCTTCATCGTTCTTGTTGAGCTTGAAAATTTTATCCCTCAATGTGAAAACTTCTTCTTCAAGATTCTCAACCTCTTCTTCTTTGTTCATCATCTGAATCTTCATGACTTCTTATGTTATCTTTGCTTCTTGAAGTTGGATCTTCAAGGAGATGATTTATTCTTCAAGCATTTTTTCTTGTTGACTGAACTCTGCTTCAAGCTAGTTTAAATCCTTAGATATTTCCTTGAGATGATCTATCAAAAAAAATTCTCTCTTATCTGCTTCCTTTCTTTGTGCTACTACTTCGGGTTCCAAACATTGATTCTCTTCCATCTAAATTTTCTATGTTTCTTCAATCCTTTTGGATTCTTCAAACTGAGATTTTAGATTCACGATGACCTATTGGGATTCATTGAAACTTTCTTGAGAATTATTCTTGACCACTTGTTCCTCAAGGTAATTTGTTTTCTTCCTTTCTTTCGTCAACTCGTCTAAGGAATTGATTAATTCTACTTCAAGATCTACTATTCCTTCTTCACAATCTTCTTCTTCCGTATATGTCTGACATGATGAGCATATTTCATCACGTTATATACTTTCATCTTATTTATCACTCCTTGGCTCTGTGATGGGAGATTCCTCAAAATAGAGATCATGTAGCTTATCCCAAACTTCTTTAGTTGATAAACATTTTCCCACTTTCTCTTTTGCTAAATCAGTTAATCCTTCCAAGATACAATCCATTGCTATTTTTTTGTTTCTTTTCAATTACTTCTTGGATACATTCTTCATTTTCTTGGTAGTGGTATATCCTTTAACAACTGGCTACCAAACATCATATCCTTGTGCTTGTAAAAATGTTTTCATTTTGATACTTTACAACTCATACTTCAGACCAATATGACCATCAAACTGTGGTATTCCATTCCTATACAAAATATTTGTCTCCATGATCTACCTTCCAATGGTTAGACTATTTCCTGAAGGAACTAGCTCTTATACCAATTGTCGGAATACTGAGAGGGGGTGGTGAATCAGTATGAGTAATTTTATCACTTTTAACCAAAATATATAAACTTCAGTATTATCAACAATATATCCTCAATGTATCATCTATTATTGCATTCAATATATCATGAGCATATAAACATAGAAACATCACATTAACATCATTACATCAAATACAAATTACACCAGAGTTTACATGGAAACCCAAATAGGATAAAACCACAAAATGATTTCTTATATATATTAAAGAATACATTAACTAGAAGCACCAACTTCCCAATTCTCCAGCTACAGCTGGAAGGAGGCTACGACCCCCTATTTACAGGCTCCAACCTGAACAACTCCCTAAATTCTCTAGCTCCAACCAGAAGGAGGCTACAACCTCCTAATTATCGGGCTCAAACCTAAAGGAAGCTCCAACTCCCTGAGTTCTCTGACACGAACCAGAAGGATGCTACAACCCTGTTTCCTTTCCCAGTCCTTTCTCCCTGAAATATAAGTGTAGAAAAAATATTACTACCACAATCATTACCATTGTTATTGTCACTGCCATTGTCACATTAAACTATAACAAGTCAAACTATCATTGTATCCAACTTGTCACTGTCACCAACATGTCACTATCACTGATACTCAACCAGATCCTCTCACATGGATCATATACCAAGGACATATCTCAACTAGATGTCCAATATCACCAACACATGCCTCTACCAAGCATGTACTAAGATCAGCAACATACCATCACAAGATATTTGTCTCAATCATGTACCAAAGCATGTATCGAACCATCAACCTTTACCATACCAAGCATCAATGGTGTACCACAACAAGTGCATAAACCATTCAAAAACACATGTACCATATACCTCAACCATCAACCATGTACATAAACACCATACCAAGTACCAATCATGTACCATACCATGTATCAACTATGTACATCAACACCTGTACCATAACAAGTGCATCAACCATGCACAAAACCTATACCATATAATATATCAATCATGTACCATATCAATCATGCATCAATATTGTACCATATAATCAACCATGTACCATATATCATGTGCCAAGAAATTTTCCTCTAAAAATGAACCATAACATCCATATACCAAGTACTAAGATTATGTATCAAGCATGTATCAATATTACCTCAATCATATGAAACCATGTACCATGTATTACAAGGGCCTCCGAGACATGTCTTAAGCATGTTCCATACCATCCAAGATACAAGATTCAAACAAACACATAAAAAACATACCTTTATTCATGAAGAATACCTGAAGCATCACAGAACAACAGACCAACCTGTACAAAAAATCTTCAATAAACAAGAGATGGCATCTTCTTCAAGGTATTTTCATAGATCCACGACCTATCCTTGCTGCAACTCGTGTATGTATGGGCCCTTCTTGTTGCAACTTGTGTATGTCCACACCCTTCTTGTTGCAACTCTATATGTCCGCTTCCTTCTTTCTGCAACTCTGAGAATTTCACCTTCATAACTTCAGACTTCACGTTAGATTCACTAATAGACCAAAATATTTGACCATAACATTCTCACAAGATAGATATTCAATGTAAGTGTGTGTACTTATGATAGGCTCCTTGAGGTTTATTTATAATTTTTCCAGGTAACCTCTTTCCTTATTCTTAGGGCTTCTTGACTTTCTTATTACAACCACTTTACGCTTTCATTAATTGACTTGTAACCAATTAGGGTTTTCTTTACCATTCTTTGGGGCTTCCAACTTCATGAGGCCATATCTTCCTAACTGTGATGAACCATGTGACGTACCACCTATCACTATAAATTACACACTAAGGACTATACATATAGGAGTGTCTTACCTCCATTTACATTGTCCTTCATGTCCTTATTCCTCAAACAATTTTGGGTCTCATGACCTCACCTCTGGGGCTTCATGTAGACTTCATCAAATGCACCCATAACATTTCTTGACATAAACCACTCTTGTTGAAATCAATGAAAAGTAACCCATCATCAATATCAACCACATATCTAGGGATTTCAGACTTCTCCAAGGGTTGACATCAATGACAACCAACTATCCAATAATATCCCCCTTTGTCATTGATGGAAACACTCATGCTCCAATACTCATGCTCCACCTGTGACCATCGATCCTCATTAATGTTTCTCTCTCTCCCCTTTTGAAATCAATGGAAAAGGGTATCTCTCCTTGGGAATGCTCCCCATGTCTTCATGCATCTATTCTTTCTCTCTGTTTCCATGCCTTTGTTCTTTCTCTTCACATGTTTCTCTCCTCGTGTTCCTCTTCTCTTGTGACTTCCCTTGAAAGTATACCTTCTCTGAGTTCATGCGCTTGAATATTACTCTTATGATATTTCTCTTTCTCTCCCTTTGTCATCATGGGAAAAAAGATAATTCTCCTGGTCAATATGTCTCCCCCTGTCTGCATGCTTCTAATATTTCTTTCCTGATCTCTTTCTCTAACGATTTCTCTTTCCTTGACTTCTCTGAAATATGTCATGTAGATAAATGTAGGACTACATGTATATATTTCCTTTCCTCTCTTCTAATGTTGCATATTGTCATGTAAATCTCTGACATATATAAAAAATAATTCATTATTTGATTTCTTCATTCATTTTTCATGTTCACTAGACCATATTATTCAATGATTTTCTTCTGATGATTTATCCTCTACCGACGGTTTCTCTTTCCCTGTTCTGTTGTGTCTTTCACTACTTTCCTTTCTATGATCAACTGATTCCACTTATTCCAATTGTAAATACACTTTTATGCATATTCTTTGACCCATGTTTTATATACCTTCTATGTATCGATATCTATCCATATGTCGCAAATTTTCCATAACATTTCTACTCACTTGTCCACAATGTTGACCCATCTATCAATGTACTATCATGAAGGCTTCAAGGCTACAACTAATCATCACATATTATTATCTCTTCAACCCGAATCAAATGTGTCCACCAATATTATCTATCTACAATTCAAACTCTGCATTTCTTGGAATAACCTATACTGAAGATATCCCTGCCTGAATGCATACATGGAATATAATCATAAATGTTTTCCTATGTAACTTCCAATTGATACTTGTGTGGGAACATTGCTTCTCAATTGATCAATCTGTCACTCTATAATTCTACTATCTTATTATTCTGAATTTGTCTATGAAAATACTTCAAACTACTTTAAAGATGGTTCTCTGATCTATAGTATCTATTGCACTGAGTCCCCATGTTCAATATTCATATTTATTGGGAGTCTCCAAGCCAGATGCTCAGAACAATGGAGGAATCCTCCCTAATGTGGGGTAATATTTCGCTTTGTCTGTAAAATCATCATATTTATGAATTATGACTTATTCATTCTTTCTTGTGGATTCATTATTATCTTGCACTACAATTCCCGAGAGTATAATTTATTGTTGTTGTTCTTTATTTACATGCTCTTCTTTTCTTTTCCACACTATTACAGATTTTGCGATCTCTCGGACCCAGTATTCATTCACTTGTTCTTCTTGTTTTTCATTTCTTCTCCAAACTTTCTTGTATCTAATATCTTCCCTTTTTCTTGTAGATTTGTCTTGATATCGAACTATTTCCAATCTTGAGATTATGACTTCTTGATGTTCTTCATTCATTTGTTCTTCTGTAACTTGTTCTTGTTTTCTTTTCCAAACCTTCATTTTTCTAACATTGATATTTTATTTCATGGTGGGCTCTATCATGCTTCTATAATTATGAGCTATGTGACCATAATTGTGGCATTTGTAACATTCAATTTTATGCGGAGCCACATAATAAATTCTTTCTTGAAAATTTCTTCCATAAGCCCTACAATCTACAATTTTATGTCCAAAGTTAGTACAATTAAAACAATGACCATAAACGAAATTTTCATACCTGGGAGTGAATCTTTGTGGTGTATTCCTTCTGAATTCCTTCCTTGGTTGATCACAATCTTCTCTTCTGTTGACTTCTTTATCAGGATTGAATATTCTTTGATGCTTTAATGTGGAAGGTCTTGTTAAAGATGTATCTTTAATATACTCCTTTGATTCTTGTTGACCATGATTCCTTCCTTTGAGTACTTTTTCATAGCTCTTTCTCTTTTCTTCATTCTTCCTTTCTGGAAACATGGAGTGCTTCTCTTTAACCTTATTTTCCGATGATGTGGATGTTTCTCTCTCTTCATCCTTCTTGTTGAGCTTGAAAATTTTATTTCTTAATGTGAAAACTTCTTCTTCAAGATTCTCAACCTCTTCTTCTTTGTTCATCATCTGAATCTTCATGACTTCTTATATTATCTTTTCTTCTTCAAGTTGGAGCTTCAAGGAGATGATTTATTCTTCAAGGATTTTTTCTCATTGACTGAACTTTGCTTCAAGATGGTTTAAATCCTTATGTATTTCCTTGAGATGATCTGTCAAAATATTCTCTCTCTTCTCTGCTTCATTTCTTTGTGGTACTATTTCGTCTTCCAAACACTGATTCTCTTTCATCTGAATTTTGTATTCTTCTTCAATCCTTCTGGACTCTTCCAACTGAGATTTTAGATTCATGATGACATGTTGGGATTCTTCGAAACTTTCTTGAGAATTATTTTTGACCACTTGTTCCTCAAGTGACTTTTTTTTCTTCCTTTCTTTCGTCAACTTGTCTAAGGCACTGATTAATTCCACTTCAAGATCTATTATTCCTTATTCACAATCTTCTTCTTCGGAATATGTCTGAAATGACGATCATATTTCATCATGCTATATACTTGTGTCTTATTTATCACTCTCTGTCTCTTGATGGGAGATTCCTCAGAATAGAGATCATGTAGCTTATCCCAAATTTCTTTAGTTGATAAACATTTTCCCACTTTATCTTTTACTAAATCAGGTAATTCTTCCAAGATGCAATCCATTGATTTTTTTTTTCTTTTCAATTACTTCTTGGCTACATTCTTCAGTTTCTTGGTAGTGGTATATCCTTTAACAACTGACTGCCAAACATCATATCCTTGTGCTTGTAAAAATGTTTTCATTCTGATACTTTACAACTCATACTTCAAACCAATATGACCATCAAACAATGGCATTCCATTCATATACAAATTATTTCTCTCCATGATCTACCTTCCAATGGTTAGATTGTTTCTTGAAGGAACTAGCTCTTATACCGATTATTGGAATACTGAGAGGGGGTGGTGAATCAGTATGAGCTATTTTATCACTTTTAACCAAAATATATAATCTTCAATATTATCAACAATATATCATCAATGTATCATCTATTATTTCATTCAATATACCATGAGAATATAAACATAAGCAACATCACATTAACATCATTACCTCAAATACAAAGTACACCAAAGTTTACGTGGAAACCCAAATAGGATAAAACCACAAAAAAAAATTCTTATATATATCAAATAATACGTTCACTGGAAGCACCAACTTGCCAATTCTCCAGATATAGTTGGAAGGAGCCTAAGACCCCCTATTTATAGGCTCCAACCTAAACAACTCCTTGAATTCTCTAGCTCCAACTAGAAGGAGGCTACAACCTTCTGATTCTCGGGCTCAAACCTAAAGGAAGATCCAACTCCCTAAGTTATTTGACACTAACCAGAAGGAGGCTAAAACCCCCTTTCTTTTCCGCATCCTTCCTCCCTGAAATATAAGAGTAGACCAACTATCACTAGCACAATCATTACCATTATTATTGCCACTGCCATTATCACATCAACCTATAACCAATCAACCTATCACTATATCCAACCTGTCACTATCACCAACCTGTCATTATCACTGATACTCAACCAAATCCTCTCACATGGATCATATACCAAGGACACCTCTCAACTAGATGTACAATATCACCAACACATTCCTCTACCAAGCATGTACCAAGATCACCAACATACCATCACAAGATATGTGTCTCAACCATGTACCAAAGCATGTACCGAACTATCAACCTTTACCATACCAAGAATCAACCGTGTATCACAACAAGTGCATCAACCATGCAAAAACACATGTACCATATACCTCAACCATCAACCATGTACATCAACACCATACCAAGTACCAATCCTTTACTATACCATGTATCAAATATGTAAATCAACACTTGTACCATAACAAGTGCATCAACCATGCACCAAACTTGTACCATATCATGTATCAATCATATGCCATATCAATCATGCATCAATTATGTAACATATCATCAACCATATACGATCAAATGTGCCTCTAACAATGAACCATAACATCCATATACCATGTACCAAAAGTATTTATCAAGCATGTATCAATATCACCTCAATCATATGCAACCATGTACCATGTATCACAAGGGCCTCCAAGACATTCCTTAAGCATGTGTCATACCATCCAAGATACAAGATTCAAACAAGTACATACGAAACATGCCTTTACTCATGAAGAATACCTAAAGCATATCATCACATGCCAATAGACCAACCTATAAAAAACTTCTTCAAAAAACAAGAGATGGCATCTTCTTCAAGGGATTTTCACATATCTTTGACCTGTCCTTGTTGTAACTTAGAGATTTCCATGCCCTTATTTTCACAACTCACGGATGTCTGCTCCCTTCTTGTTGCAACTCTGGATGTCTACGCCCTTCTTTTTTCTACTCGTGGATGTCTTCACCCTTCTTGTTGCAACTATTGATGTCCAAGCGCTTCTTTCTACAACTCTGGATGTTCTTTCCCTTGTTGTTGCAAATTTAGATGTCTGCACCCTTCTTGTTGCAACTCGCATATGTTTGTGCCCATCTTGTTGCAACTCCTAATTTTTGCGCCCTTCTTGCTGCAACTCTAGATGTTCGCGTTGTTGGTTGTGGAGCTTGATTATCTCCTTGATTTATATATAGGTATGCCTATACCCTTCTGTCATGGGTTCAGGGGCTCGCCCCCGAATGAAGGGGGTCCTAGTAGTAATTTCATAGTAAATCTAGACCATTCATTATAGGGTCGCAGATCTGACGATAGAAGTTATGTTATGGTTTTTTGACCTATAAGTCAACCCTCTTTTATGAGGAAATTTTATTATGGTTGTTTATGAGTGTGATTATTATATTCTAAGAGACGAGACTAAGAGAGAAAGAAAAGGAATTTACAATAGGTGTGTTGTAGGTTGTATCCTTTCATTTTGCTGGATAATAAAAAAGAAGGACCTAGAAATTGCTTTGGTTGAAGTAGCCCACACAAGGTGAACCATATATATCTATGCCTCTATTGTATTGTGTATATTCTGTGTTTTATTTCTGAATTTATCTTATTTTATTTCTCCATTATCCTATTTTTCTAATACATTCCCTTATTNACCAAGTACCAATCATGTACCATACCATGTATCAACTATGTACATCAACACCTATGCCATACCATGTACCATAACAAGTGAATCAACCATGCACCAAACCTATACCATATCATATATCAATCATGTCCCATATCAATCATGCATCAATATTGTACCATATAATCAACCATGTACCATATATCATGTACCAAGAAATGTTCCTCTAAAAATGAACCATAACATCCATATACCAAGTACCAAGAGTATGTATCAAGCATGCATCAATATTAACTCAATCATATTCAACCATGTACCATGTATTACAAGGTCCTCCAAGACATGCCTTAAGCATGTTCCATACCATCCAAGATACAAGATTCAAACAAACACATAAAAAACATACCTTTATTCATGAAGAATACCTTAAACATATCATCACAGACCAACAAACCAACCTATACAAAACATCTTCAAAAAACAAGAGATGGCATATTCTTCAAGGTATTTTCATAGATCCAGGACTTGTCCTTGATGCAACTTGTGGATGTTCGTAGCCTTCTTGTTGCAACTTTCGGATGACCACACCCTTCTTGCTGCAACTCTGTATGTCTGCTTCCTTCTTTCTGCAACTCTGAGACTTTCACCTTCGTAACTTCGGAGTTGGTGTCAGATTCACTAATAGACCAAAATATTTGGCCATAACATTCTCACAAGATAGATATTCAATGTAAGTGTGTGTACTTATGAGAGTCTCCATGAGGTGTATTTATAATTTTTCTAGGTAACCTCTTTCCTTAATCTTAGGTATTCTTGACTTTCTTATTACAACCACTTTACCCTTTCATTAATTGACTTGTAACCAATTAGGGGATTCTTGACCATTCTTCAGGGCTTCCAACTTCAGGAAGGCATATCTCCTTAATTTTGATGAACCATGTGGCATACCACCTATTACTGGAAATTACACACCAATGACTATACATATATGAGTGTCTTAGCTCCATTTACATTATCCTTCATGTCCTTATTCATCAAAAAAAATTGGGTGTCATGACCTCACCTCTGCAGCTTTATGTAGACTTCATCAAATGCAACCATAACATTTCTTGACATAAACCACTCTTGTTGAAATCAATGACAAGTAACCCATTATCAATATCAACCACATATCTAGGGATTTCGAATTTCTCCAAGGGTTGACATCAATGACAACCAACTATCCAACAATATCCCCCGTTGGCATTGATGGAAACACCAACATTGATGGAAACACTCATGCTCCACCTGTGACCATCGATCCTCATTAATGTTTCTCTCTCTCCCCTTTTGACATCAATGGAAAAGGGTATCTCTCCTAGGGGATTCTCCCAATGTCTTCATGCATCTATTATTTCTCTCTGTTTCCATGCCTTTGTTCTTTCTCTTCACATGTTTCTCTCCTCATGTTCCTCTTCTCTTGTGACTTCCCTTGAAAGTATACCTTCTCTAAAAAATCCTTCTCTGAGTTCATGCGCTTGTAGTTTATTCTCCAAAACTTCATGTATCTGATATCTTCCCTTTTTCTTGTAGATTTGTCCTGATATCGAACTATTTCCAATCCTGAGAGTATGACTTCTCGATGTTCTTCATTCTTTTTTTCTTCCTTTACTTGTTCTTGTTTTCTTTTCCAAACCTTCATGTGTCTGACATTGATATTTTATTTCATGGCAGGCTCTATCATGCTTCTACAATTATGAGCTATGTGACCATAATTGTGTCATTTGTAACATTCAAAGTTATGTGGAGCCACATAATAATTTATTTCTTGAACATTTCTTCCATAAGCCCTGCAATCTACAACTTTATGTCCAAAGTTAGTACAATTAAAAAAATGACCATAAAAGAAATTTACATACCTGGGAGTGAATCTTTGTGGTGTATTCCTTTTTAATTCCTACCTTGGTTGATCACAATCTTCTCTTATGTTGACTTCTTTATCATGATTGAATATTCTTTGATGCTTGAATGTGGAAGGTCTTGTTGAAGATGTATCTTTAATATGTACTCCTTCTTTGATTCTTGTTGACCATGATTCCTTCCTTTGAGTACTTCTCCATAGCTCTTTCTCTTTTCTTCATTCTTCCTTTCTGGAAACCTGGAGTGCTTCTCTTTAACCTTATTTTTCGATGATGTGTATGTTTCTCTCTCTTCATCGTTCTTGTTGAGCTTGAAAATTTTATCCCTCAATGTGAAAACTTCTTCTTCAAGATTCTCAACCTCTTCTTCTTTGTTCATCATCTGAATCTTCATGACTTCTTATGTTATCTTTGCTTCTTGAAGTTGGATCTTCAAGGAGATGATTTATTCTTCAAGCATTTTTTCTTGTTGACTGAACTCTGCTTCAAGCTAGTTTAAATCCTTAGATATTTCCTTGAGATGATCTATCAAAAAAAATTCTCTCTTATCTGCTTCCTTTCTTTGTGCTACTACTTCGGGTTCCAAACATTGATTCTCTTCCATCTAAATTTTCTATGTTTCTTCAATCCTTTTGGATTCTTCAAACTGAGATTTTAGATTCACGATGACCTATTGGGATTCATTGAAACTTTCTTGAGAATTATTCTTGACCACTTGTTCCTCAAGGTAATTTGTTTTCTTCCTTTCTTTCGTCAACTCGTCTAAGGAATTGATTAATTCTACTTCAAGATCTACTATTCCTTCTTCACAATCTTCTTCTTCCGTATATGTCTGACATGATGAGCATATTTCATCACGTTATATACTTTCATCTTATTTATCACTCCTTGGCTCTGTGATGGGAGATTCCTCAAAATAGAGATCATGTAGCTTATCCCAAACTTCTTTAGTTGATAAACATTTTCCCACTTTCTCTTTTGCTAAATCAGTTAATCCTTCCAAGATACAATCCATTGCTATTTTTTTGTTTCTTTTCAATTACTTCTTGGATACATTCTTCATTTTCTTGGTAGTGGTATATCCTTTAACAACTGGCTACCAAACATCATATCCTTGTGCTTGTAAAAATGTTTTCATTTTGATACTTTACAACTCATACTTCAGACCAATATGACCATCAAACTGTGGTATTCCATTCCTATACAAAATATTTGTCTCCATGATCTACCTTCCAATGGTTAGACTATTTCCTGAAGGAACTAGCTCTTATACCAATTGTCGGAATACTGAGAGGGGGTGGTGAATCAGTATGAGTAATTTTATCACTTTTAACCAAAATATATAAACTTCAGTATTATCAACAATATATCCTCAATGTATCATCTATTATTGCATTCAATATATCATGAGCATATAAACATAGAAACATCACATTAACATCATTACATCAAATACAAATTACACCAGAGTTTACATGGAAACCCAAATAGGATAAAACCACAAAATGATTTCTTATATATATTAAAGAATACATTAACTAGAAGCACCAACTTCCCAATTCTCCAGCTACAGCTGGAAGGAGGCTACGACCCCCTATTTACAGGCTCCAACCTGAACAACTCCCTAAATTCTCTAGCTCCAACCAGAAGGAGGCTACAACCTCCTAATTATCGGGCTCAAACCTAAAGGAAGCTCCAACTCCCTGAGTTCTCTGACACGAACCAGAAGGATGCTACAACCCTGTTTCCTTTCCCAGTCCTTTCTCCCTGAAATATAAGTGTAGAAAAAATATTACTACCACAATCATTACCATTGTTATTGTCACTGCCATTGTCACATTAAACTATAACAAGTCAAACTATCATTGTATCCAACTTGTCACTGTCACCAACATGTCACTATCACTGATACTCAACCAGATCCTCTCACATGGATCATATACCAAGGACATATCTCAACTAGATGTCCAATATCACCAACACATGCCTCTACCAAGCATGTACTAAGATCAGCAACATACCATCACAAGATATTTGTCTCAATCATGTACCAAAGCATGTATCGAACCATCAACCTTTACCATACCAAGCATCAATGGTGTACCACAACAAGTGCATAAACCATTCAAAAACACATGTACCATATACCTCAACCATCAACCATGTACATAAACACCATACCAAGTACCAATCATGTACCATACCATGTATCAACTATGTACATCAACACCTGTACCATAACAAGTGCATCAACCATGCACAAAACCTATACCATATAATATATCAATCATGTACCATATCAATCATGCATCAATATTGTACCATATAATCAACCATGTACCATATATCATGTGCCAAGAAATTTTCCTCTAAAAATGAACCATAACATCCATATACCAAGTACTAAGATTATGTATCAAGCATGTATCAATATTACCTCAATCATATGAAACCATGTACCATGTATTACAAGGGCCTCCGAGACATGTCTTAAGCATGTTCCATACCATCCAAGATACAAGATTCAAACAAACACATAAAAAACATACCTTTATTCATGAAGAATACCTGAAGCATCACAGAACAACAGACCAACCTGTACAAAAAATCTTCAATAAACAAGAGATGGCATCTTCTTCAAGGTATTTTCATAGATCCACGACCTATCCTTGCTGCAACTCGTGTATGTATGGGCCCTTCTTGTTGCAACTTGTGTATGTCCACACCCTTCTTGTTGCAACTCTATATGTCCGCTTCCTTCTTTCTGCAACTCTGAGAATTTCACCTTCATAACTTCAGACTTCACGTTAGATTCACTAATAGACCAAAATATTTGACCATAACATTCTCACAAGATAGATATTCAATGTAAGTGTGTGTACTTATGATAGGCTCCTTGAGGTTTATTTATAATTTTTCCAGGTAACCTCTTTCCTTATTCTTAGGGCTTCTTGACTTTCTTATTACAACCACTTTACGCTTTCATTAATTGACTTGTAACCAATTAGGGTTTTCTTTACCATTCTTTGGGGCTTCCAACTTCATGAGGCCATATCTTCCTAACTGTGATGAACCATGTGACGTACCACCTATCACTATAAATTACACACTAAGGACTATACATATAGGAGTGTCTTACCTCCATTTACATTGTCCTTCATGTCCTTATTCCTCAAACAATTTTGGGTCTCATGACCTCACCTCTGGGGCTTCATGTAGACTTCATCAAATGCACCCATAACATTTCTTGACATAAACCACTCTTGTTGAAATCAATGAAAAGTAACCCATCATCAATATCAACCACATATCTAGGGATTTCAGACTTCTCCAAGGGTTGACATCAATGACAACCAACTATCCAATAATATCCCCCTTTGTCATTGATGGAAACACTCATGCTCCAATACTCATGCTCCACCTGTGACCATCGATCCTCATTAATGTTTCTCTCTCTCCCCTTTTGAAATCAATGGAAAAGGGTATCTCTCCTTGGGAATGCTCCCCATGTCTTCATGCATCTATTCTTTCTCTCTGTTTCCATGCCTTTGTTCTTTCTCTTCACATGTTTCTCTCCTCGTGTTCCTCTTCTCTTGTGACTTCCCTTGAAAGTATACCTTCTCTGAGTTCATGCGCTTGAATATTACTCTTATGATATTTCTCTTTCTCTCCCTTTGTCATCATGGGAAAAAAGATAATTCTCCTGGTCAATATGTCTCCCCCTGTCTGCATGCTTCTAATATTTCTTTCCTGATCTCTTTCTCTAACGATTTCTCTTTCCTTGACTTCTCTGAAATATGTCATGTAGATAAATGTAGGACTACATGTATATATTTCCTTTCCTCTCTTCTAATGTTGCATATTGTCATGTAAATCTCTGACATATATAAAAAATAATTCATTATTTGATTTCTTCATTCATTTTTCATGTTCACTAGACCATATTATTCAATGATTTTCTTCTGATGATTTATCCTCTACCGACGGTTTCTCTTTCCCTGTTCTGTTGTGTCTTTCACTACTTTCCTTTCTATGATCAACTGATTCCACTTATTCCAATTGTAAATACACTTTTATGCATATTCTTTGACCCATGTTTTATATACCTTCTATGTATCGATATCTATCCATATGTCGCAAATTGTCCATAACATTTCTACTCACTTGTCCACAATGTTAACCCATCTATCAATGTACTATCATGAAGGCTTCAAGGATGCAACTAATCATCACATGTTCTTATCTCTTCAACCCGAATCAAATGTGTCCACCAATATTATCTATCTACAAATCAAACTCTTCATTTCTTGGAATAACCTGTACTGAAGATATCCTTGCCTGAATACATACGTGGAATATAATCATAAATGTTTTCCTATGTAACTTCCAACTGATACTTGCGTGGGAACACTACTTCTCAATCCATCAATCTATCACTCTACAATTCTACTATCTTATTATTTTGAATTTGTCTGTGAAAATACTTCAAACTACTTTAAAGATGGTTCTCTGATCTATAGTATCTATTGCACTGAGTCCCCATGTTCAATATTCATATTTACTGGGATTCTCCAAGCCGGATGGCTCAGAATAATGGAGGAATCCTCCCTAATGTGGGGTAATATTCTGCTTCGTATTAAAATCATCATATTTATGAATTATGACTTCTTCATTCTTTCTTGTGGATTCGTTATTATCTTGCACTACAATTCCTGAGAGTATAATTTAATGTTGTTGTTCTTTATTTACATGCTCTTCTTTTCTTTTCCACACTATTGCAGATTTTGCGATCTCTCGGACCCAATATTCATTCACTTGTTCTTCTTGTTTTTCATTTCTTCTCCAAACCTTCTTGTATATAATATCTTCCCTTTTTCTTGTAGATTTGTCTTGATCTTGAACTATTTCCAATCTTGAGATTATGACTTCTTGATGTTCTTCATTCATTTGTTCTTTTGTAACTTGTTCTTGTTTTCTTTTCCAAACCTTCATGTGTCTGACATTGATATTTTATTTCATGGTGGGCTCTATCATGCTTCTATAATTATGAGCTATGTGACCATAATTGTGGCATTTGTAACATTAAAATTTATGCAGAGCCACATAATAAATTCTTTCTTGAAAATTTCTTCCATAAGCCCTGCAATCTACAATTTTATGTCCAAAGTTAGTACAATTAAAACAATGACCATAAACGAAATTTTCATACTTAGGAGTGAATCTTTGTGGTGTATTCCTTCTAAATTCCTTCCTTGGTTGATCACAATCTTCTCTTCTATTGACTTCTTTATCAAGATTGAATATTCTTTGATGCTTTAATGTGGAAGGTCTTGTTGAAGATGTATCTTTAAGATACTCCTTTGATTCTTGTTGATCATGATTCCTTCCTTTGAGTACTTTTTCATAGCTCTTTCTCTTTTCTTCATTCTTCCTTTATGGAAACATGGAGTGCTTCTCTTTAACCTTATTTTCCGATGATGTGGATGTTTCTCTCTCTTCATCCTTCTTGTTGAGCTTGAAAATTTTATCTCTTAATGTGAAAAATTCTTCTTCAAGATTCTCAACCTCTTCTTCTTTGTTCATCATCTGAATCTTCATGACTTCTTATGTTATCTTTTCTTCTTCAAGTTGGAGCTTCAAGGAGATGATTTATTCTTCAAGTTTTTTTTCTCATTGACTGAACTCTGCTTCAAGATGGTTTAAATCCTTATATGTTTCCTTGAGATGATCTGTCAAAATACTCTTTCTCTTCTCTGCTTCCTTTCTTTGTGGAACTATTTCGGCTTCCAAAAATTGATTCTCTTTCATCTGAATTTTTTATTCTTCTTCAATCCTTATGGACTCTTCCAACTGAGATTTTAGATTCAAGATGACATGTTGGGATTCTTCGAAACTTTCTTGAGAACTATTCTTGACCACTTGCTCCTCAAGTGACTTTTTTTTCTTCCTTTCTTTCGTCAACTTGTCTAAGGCACTGATTAATTCCACTTCAAGATCTACTATTCCTTCTTCACAATCTTCTTCTCCTGAATATGTTTGAAATGACGAGCATATTTCATCACGCTATATACTTGTGTCTTATTTATCACTCTCTGTCTCTATGATGGGAGATTCCTCAGAATAGAGATCATGTAGCTTATCCCAAATTTCTTTAGTTGATAAACATTTTCCCACTTTATCTTTTACCAAATCAAGTAATTCTTCCAAGATGCAATCCATTGCTATTTTTTGTTTCTTTTCAATTACTTCTTGTCTACATTCTTTAGTTTCTTGGTAGTGGTATATCCTTTAACAACTGACTACCAAACACCATATCCTTCTGCTTGTAAAAATGTTTTCATTCTGATACTTTACAACTCATACTTCAAACCAATATGGCCATCAAACAATGGTATTCCATTCATATACAAACTATTTATCTCCATGATCTACCTTTCAATGGTTAGACTGTTTCCTGAAGGAACTAGCTCTTATACCGATTGTTGGAATACTGAGAGGGGGTGGTGAATCAGTATGAGCTCTTTTATCACTTTTAACCAAAATATATAATCTTCAATATTATCAACAATATATAATCAATGTATCATCTATTATTTCATTCAATATACCATGAGAATATAAACATAAGAAACATCACATTAACATCATTACATCAAATACAAAGTACACCAAAGTTTACGTGGAAACCCAAATAGGATAAAAACACAAAAAAAACTCTTATATATATCAAATAATACGTTCACTGGAAGCACCAACTTGCCAATTCTCCAGCTATAGTTGGAAGGAGCCTACGACCCCCTATTTATAGGCTCCAACCTGAACAACTCCCTGAATTCTCTAGCTCCAACTAGAAGGAGGCTACAAACTTCTGATTCTCAGGCTCAAACTTAAAGGAAGATCCAACTCCCTAAGTTCTTTGACACCAACCGGAAGGAGGATAAAACCCACTTTCCTTTCCACATCCTTCCTCCCTGAAATATAAGAGTAGACCAACTATCACTACCACAATCATTACCATTGTTATTGCCATTTCCATTGTCACATCAACCTATAACCAGTCAACCTGTCACTATCACCAACCTGTCATTATCACCGATACTCAACCAGATCCTCTCACATGGATCATATACCAAGGACACCTCTCAACTAGATGTCCAATATCACCAACACATTCCTCTACCAAGCATGTACTAAGATCACCAACATACCATCACAAGATATGTGTCTCAATCATGTACCAAAGCATGTACCGAACTATCAACCTTTACCATACCAAGAATCAACCGTGTACCACAACAAGTGCATCAACCATGAAAAAACACATGTACCATATACCTAAACCATCAACCATGTACATCAACACCATACCAAGTACCAATCCTTTACTATATCATGTATCAAATATGTAAATCAACACTTGTACCATACCATGTACCATAACAAGATCAACCATGAACCAAACTTGTACCATATCATGTATCAATCATATACCATATCAATCATGCATCAATCATGTAACAAATCATCAACCATGTACGATCAAATGTGCCTCTAACAATGAACCATAACATCCATATACCATGTACCAAAAGTATTTATCAAGCATGTATCAATATCACCTCAATCATATGCAACCATGTACCATGTATCACAAGGGCCTCCAAGACATTCCTTAAGCATGTGTCATACCATCCAAGATACAAGATTCAAACAAGTACATACGAAACATGCCTTTACTCATGAAGAATACCTAAAGCATATCATCACATGCCAATAGACCAACCTATAAAAAACTTCTTCAAAAAACAAGAGATGGCATCTTCTTCAAGGGATTTTCACATATCTTTGACCTGTCCTTGTTGTAACTTAGAGATTTCCATGCCCTTATTTTCACAACTCACGGATGTCTGCTCCCTTCTTGTTGCAACTCTGGATGTCTACGCCCTTCTTTTTTCTACTCGTGGATGTCTTCACCCTTCTTGTTGCAACTATTGATGTCCAAGCGCTTCTTTCTACAACTCTGGATGTTCTTTCCCTTGTTGTTGCAAATTTAGATGTCTGCACCCTTCTTGTTGCAACTCGCATATGTTTGTGCCCATCTTGTTGCAACTCCTAATTTTTGCGCCCTTCTTGCTGCAACTCTAGATGTTCGCGTTGTTGGTTGTGGAGCTTGATTATCTCCTTGATTTATATATAGGTATGCCTATACCCTTCTGTCATGGGTTCAGGGGCTCGCCCCCGAATGAAGGGGGTCCTAGTAGTAATTTCATAGTAAATCTAGACCATTCATTATAGGGTCGCAGATCTGACGATAGAAGTTATGTTATGGTTTTTTGACCTATAAGTCAACCCTCTTTTATGAGGAAATTTTATTATGGTTGTTTATGAGTGTGATTATTATATTCTAAGAGACGAGACTAAGAGAGAAAGAAAAGGAATTTACAATAGGTGTGTTGTAGGTTGTATCCTTTCATTTTGCTGGATAATAAAAAAGAAGGACCTAGAAATTGCTTTGGTTGAAGTAGCCCACACAAGGTGAACCATATATATCTATGCCTCTATTGTATTGTGTATATTCTGTGTTTTATTTCTGAATTTATCTTATTTTATTTCTCCATTATCCTATTTTTCTAATACATTCCCTTATTTTTGCAACTCGTGGATGTACGCACCCTTCTTGTTGTAATTATGAATGTTTGTGCCCTTCTTGTTGCAACTCTAGATGTCTGCTCCCTTCTTTCTGCGTCTCCGATAATTTGACCTTTGTAACTTCAAACTTGACATTAAATTCACTAATAGACCAAAATATTTGACCATAACATTCTCACAAGATAGATATTCAATGTAAGTGTGTGTACTTATGAGAGACTCCTTGAAGTGTATTTATACTTTTTCTAGGTAACCTCTTTTCTTATTCTTAGGGCTTCTTGAATTTCTTTCTACAACCATTTTACCCTTTAATTAATTGACTTGTAACCAATTAGGGGCTTCTTCACCATTCTTTGGAGCTTCCAACTTCATGAGGTCGTATCTCCCTAACCATGATGAACCACATGGAATACCACCTATCACCAGAAATGGAAAAACAAGGACTATCCATCTATGAGTGTATTGCATGCATTTACATTTTCCTTCATGTCCTTATTCCTCAAACATATTTGGGTCTCATGAACACAGCTCCAGGGATTCATATATACTTCATCAAATGCACCCATCACATTTGTTGACATCAATGAAAAATAACTCACCATCAATTTCAACCACATATCTGGGGATTCTAGACTTCTCCAAGGTTTGATATCAATCTCCAAGGGTTGACATCAATGATAACCAACTGTCCAAACCAACTTTGCAACATGCCACACTGTCTTCTTCTGCACTAGCTTAACTTCCTTCAATTTTGTAATATATTGAGATTCATATTTCGACTTCCTGAATTATTTTAAAAATGTTTGTCCGATCTCTACAAAATTTCTCAACTGTCCAACTGACATAGTTTTTTGAAACTTCATATACCACAACAATGATTTTCCTTTGAACGTCATGTCTAACTACACAATTTTTGTCACCTTGTTTGGGACATTCTTTGCAGTCCATATTGTGTCGCATACAAACAAGCTTTTCTCAGGGTCCTCTGACCCCGTTCCCTGAAACTCAAGCATTATCAATGTATGATCTACCCCTTCCATTGTATTAGGTGTTGTACTTACCCTTGGTGATGTAGACTAAATCTATTTTATTGTGCTTCTCCCACTATTATGACTATTTCTCTAACTTCCTCCACTTATTACAATTGCTCTTGAACAAGTCTCAGTTCCTTATTCAATCCTTAATGATTCACATGGGGTTGTGGGTTCGATGCAGATTCTAATCTTAGATGGAATTCCTTATTCTGATGGGTGGTACTGAGGATCTCTTTCTTTCCTTTTCCTTTCTCTATATGGTGTGATCTGAAGTTCTACACATGGTAAACTTTCCTCGAACTCTTTGTGTTTCTCTCTCTTTCCATACATAATATCCTTCTTTCTATATATAAACATTTTCATGTAGCGCAATACTCCAATCTCTTTGTATAATTCAATATCCTCCCTCATCATCCTCAGTCCACCTACTCCTTACTCATCCTTCCCACTCTCAAACCATCCTCCGGTCATCCCCTGGTTTCCCTATGTGCACGAAGGTTCTTAGTTGTAAACTCCATCTTCATGACATTCTTATCACATAGTAACATCCTTATCCAAGTGGATAATGTGCTCAAATGTCTTTTGCATTAACCCTTGAAGAAGTCCCTCTTTGAAACATTGTAAGATTGGGTACAATATACCGCAATCTCTGTAACATAACAACATAGTATATTATTCAACCATAAATCTATTGCACGAGAAACCTTATTAATAACTATATTGAGTTGTTTGATCAGTTCAGGAACTGTCTAGTTTCTCGGGGCTTCATTTCTATATCTCCCAACATTCTCTACTAGTCTTCCTAACCATTTAGTCAAAATAATCAGAAATTCACAAAAGAAAATTTCATGTAGATATGTGAAAACATACCTTTGTAACCATTGTTCATTGTTGATCCTAGGGTTTCTGTTCTTTTCTCTAGAAAATCCTCATTGCTTCCTTACTATCCATTCTTCAATTTATTCTCTATTTGGGCTCCAAAAAATTCTCCNAGGTGAACCATATATATCTATGCCTCTATTGTATTGTGTATATTCTGTGTTTTATTTCTGAATTTATCTTATTTTATTTCTCCATTATCCTATTTTTCTAATACATTCCCTTATTGTTGCAACTCGTGGATGTATGCACCCTTCTTGCTGTAATTATTGATGTTTGTGCCCTTCTTGTTGCAATTCTAGATGTCTACTCCCTTCTTTCTGCGTCTCCGATAATTTGACCTTCATAACTTCAAACTTGACATCAAATTCACTAATAGATTAAAATATTTGACCATAACATTCTCACAAGATATATATTCAATGTAAGTGTGTGTACTTATGAGAGACTCATTGAGGTGTATTTATACTTTTTCTAGGTAACCTCTTTTCTTATTCTTAGGGCTTCTTGAATTTCTTTATACAACCATTTTACCCTTTAATTAATTGACTTGTAACCAATTAGGGGCTTCTTGACCATTATTTGGAGCTTCCAACTTCATGAGGTCATATCTCCCTAACCGTGATGAACCACATGGAATACTGCCTATCACCAGAAATGGAAAAACAAGGACTATGCATCTATGAGTGTATTACATTCATTTACATTTTCCTTCATGTCCTTATTCCTCAAACAAATTTGGCTCTCATGACCACACCTCCAGGGATTCATATATACTTCATCAAATGCACCCATCACATTTGTTGACATCAACCAGTCTTGTTGACATCAATGAAAAATAACTCACCATCAATTTCAACCACATATCTGGGGATTCTAGACTTCGCCAAGGTTTGACATCAATCTCCAAGGGTTGACATCAATGATAACCAACTGTCCAAACCAACTTTGCAACGTGCTACACTATCTTGTTCTACACTAGCTTAACTTCCTTCAATTTTGTAATATATTGAGATTCATATTTTGACTTCCTGAATTATTTTAAAAATATTTGTCCGATCTCTACAAAATTTCTCGACTGTCCAACTGACGTAGTTTTTTGAAACGTCATATACCACAACAATGCTTTTCCTTTGAACGTCGTGGCTAACTACACAATTTTCGTCACCTCGTTTGGGACATTCCTTGCAGTCCATATTGTGTCGCATACAAACAAGATTTTTTCAGGGTCTTCTGACCCCGTTCCCTGAAACTCAAGCATTATCAATCTATGATCTACCCCTTCCATTGTATTAGGTGTTGTACGTACCCTGGGTGATGTGGACTAAATCTAGTTTATTGTGCTTCTCCCACTATTATGACTATTTCTCTGACTTCCTCCACTTATTACAATTGCTCTTGAACAAGTCTCAGTTCCTTCTTCAATCCTTAATGATTCACATGGGGTCGTGGGTTCGATGCAGATTCTAATCTCAGATGGAATTCCTTATTCTGATGGGTGGTACTGAGGATCTATTTCTTTCCTTTTCCTTTCTCTATATGGTGTGATCTGAAGTTCTACACATGGTAAACTTTCCTCGAACTCTTTGTGTTTCTCTCTCTTTCCATCCATAATATCCTTCTTTCTATATATAAACATTTTCCTATAGCGCAATACTCCAATCTCTTTGTATAAGTCAATATCCTCCCTCATCATCCTCAGTCCACCTACTCCTTACTCATCCTTCCCACTCTCAGACCATCCTCTTGTCATCCCTTGGTTTCCCTATGTGCACGAAGGTTCTTAGTTGTAAACTCCATCTTCATGACATTCTTATCGCATAGTAACATCCTTATCCAAGTGGATAATGTGTTGAAATATCTTTTGCATTAACCCTTGAAGAAGTCCCTCTTTGAAACACTGTAATATTGGGTACAATATACCACAAACTCCGTAACATAACAACATAGTATATTATTCAACCAGAAATCTACTGCACGAGAAACCTTATTACTTACTATATTGAGTTGTTTGATCAGTTCAGGAACTGTCTAGTTTCTCGAGGCTTCAGTTCTATAGCTCCCAACATTCTCTACTAGTCTTCCTAACCATTTAGTCAAAATAATCATAAATTCACAAAAGAAAATTTCATGTAGATATGTGAAAACATACCTTTGTAACCATTGTTCATTGTTGAGCCTAAGGTTTCTATTCTTTTCTCTAGAAAATCATCATTGCTTCCTTACTATCCATTCTTCAATTTATTCTCTATTCGGTCTCCAAAAAATTCTCCTCAATTATAGTTCTCGGTCCTAAAAATAGAACCATGTTTTGGTGCACAGGGGAAGACCTAGGGTTAACCATTCAAATACTAACAAATCCCTTAGATATCGGCCCTTTTAGCATCACCTGCAGAGAAAGTGATGTCTCAACTCAGGCATCTAGAGGGGCTGCAAGAACCAAGTTTCTGTAGTGATGAGGGGAAGTGAGGCATCATTCATATCCTTTACTTATGTGTGCATTTCTCATAGCTTAACAATTACATTGTTATGAAACACAATCTATGTGCAACATTACAACATCATATATGATCCATATGTTCAACATAAGCCATAAAACAACATATAATGCAAACATGAAATAACACACAGATTTATGTGGTTCACCCAACTTGGTCTATGTCCACAACAATTGGCTTCTTATATTATTCATTCATAGTAGATTTACGTGGTTCACCCAACTTGGGCTATGTCCACAAAAAATGGCTTCTTATATTATTCATTCATAACTTTTTGACAACTGCACACTGCACTACAAGATATGAAATAGTAACATCATCCCAAAATTTCTTATCCATTCTAATGCAGTGCAAGTTCAATCCTGATTCATACTAAATATTTATTCCTTCAATCAACTCCCTTACCCAAAAAGCATTCACAACTTGCACCATCACACACTCTCTACTCCCATTTCACTATTTCCCCTCATACATATTTGTTCATATCAATAGGGATAATCCCATTACAAAAGTGGACAAAGTGTCCCCCAAAACCCTTTACAAAATTGGAAAACATTTCCTCAACCCCCATGATTTATAATTGTTTTTTCACTTTTGCGTGCTACTCCCTCGCGCATCCTCTTGTCGCACTCCTTGGTATCCACTTTCCTTCTGCACATTGATCCATCTTCTACTTTCATTTTTCCCTTTGGCTTCCTTTTAGCATAGATCCAAAAACGTTTCCAATATTCCTCTCCAACAACACATTTTTGCAAAAACGATCCATGACTACAAGACACAAGAAACATGACCTTTGGCAAGTTGGGTTGAAACAACAACTTCCAAGAAAAGAAAAGTGGTACCCCAGGGAGAAGGTAGAAGAAAAATTTCCTCACCTCATTCAGTAAATATTTTGGGGACCAAAATCATCCCTAAATGGGGAGCTATGATCCAAATTGAATCATTAGATTATTTTTCATCTATATCGATGCTTTCAAAGTGAAAAAAATTGGAGGAATCAACTTGCATGGTCATTTTAGTGGCAATCCTAGTTTGGAAAATTGGGGTTCAAAACCTTTTGAATCCATTTTGATACCTTCTAAATCCTCGTAATTCTCTTCTACACATCGATACCTTTCCAACAGTGTGAAAATCGTGTCAATCGGAGTTCGTATGCAAAAGTTATGCCTCCCACAAGTTGACCTACCATGCTGACCACCATGGTATGAGAGGATGCCATGTCATCCCCCATTACTCATGCATATGGGGCTCGCCACATATGTAATTTCATGAATATTATATAAGGTTCAAAACCCTATCACAATTGAGGTTTGAGGAAGTCAAAATTCTACCCCTAGATGGCTATCGAGCTATGTTAAATACTGGGCCACTATGGGGAGAAGGAGTTTCATTATATGTTATTGTATTTTATTCCATAGTAGAGAAGAAAATCTGGGAGTGAGAAATTAGAGAGAATAATAGAGGGTTTTAATGTTCTGTAGCATCCTAAAAGGACACAGGTATGAGATAACTCCATAGAGAGTGCATTCTCCTTTGTACTTGCAATATTTACATACCATGGAAAAGAGAGCAGAGCAACCTCACCTTCTAGATCAATTTTCTCCCATAAGGGTTTCCCAAAGAAAATATTTGTGTTATTTTGTGGATGGTGTCTGATTGTATTTTGTTTTTCTCTATTTTCTACATTTGATATATTTCATGCATAAGCACAAAATTAGTAACTAAATATTCTGGAATCTAAAGGAATTCAACCTTTATAATGTAATTTTCAGTTTCATTTATTAGATATATTGTGATGAAATGTTCCAGTGGAATATCCATGACAATTTACATATCAACATTGGATCCTATATTCACTNAGAAAGTGATGTCTCAACTTAGGCATCTAGAGGGGCTGCAAGAACCAAGTTTTTGTAGTGATGAGGGGAAGTGAGGCATCATTCAGATCCTTTACTTATGTGTGCATTTCTCATAGCTTAATAGTTACTTTGTTATGAAACACAATCTATGTGCAACATTACAACATCATATATGATCCATATGTTCAACATAAGTCATAAAACAACATATAACGCAAACATGACATAACACACAAATTTATGTGGTTCACCCAACTTGGTCTATGTCCAAAACAATTGGCTTCTTATATTATTCATTCATAGCAGATTTATGTGGTTCACCCAACTTGAGCTATGTCTAGAAAAACTGGCTTCTTATATTATTCATTCATAACTTTCTTACAACTGCACACTGCACTACAAGATATGCAATAGTAACATCATCCCAAAATTTCTTATCCATTATAATGTAGTGCAAGTTCAATCCTGAGTCATACTAAATATGTATTCCTTCAATCAACTCCCTTACCCCAAAAGCATTTACAACTTGCACCATCACACACTCTCTACTCCCATTTCATTATTTCCCTTCTTACATATTTGTTCATATCGATAGGGATAATCCCATTACAAAAGTGGACAAAGTGTCCCCCAAAACCCTTTACAAAAGTGGAAAACATTTCCTCAACCCCCATGATTTATAATTGTTTTTTGATTTTTGCATGCTACTCCATCGTGAATCCTCTTGTCACACTCCTTGGTATCCACTTTCCTTCTGCACACTGGTCCATCTTCTACTTTCCTTTTTCCCTTCGGCTTCCTTTTAGCATAGATCCAAAAACTGTTCCAATATTCCTCTCCAACAACACATTTTTGCAAAAGCGATCCACGACTACAAGACACAGGAAACATGACCTTTGGCAAGTTGGGTTGAAAGGACAACTTCNGAGTACAACAACCATGGCTCAAGGTAATCCTTCCACTTGTTGTAACTTTATTTAATATAGATCTATGTTCTTTCCCCCCTCCAAATTCTTCAATAATCATCAATGTTATGTTTATTATTTGATTTTGGTGGGTCCTTGTAGGACTTGAGATATTAAATGAGATATACTTTCATACAATTCTATTTTAGTATTCCATAGGATATGAGAAAGTTTTGTTGGTTGTCCGATGTGAAAGTTAGCAGGTGGAGCAACTTTCTAGGAGATGGATCTCAAGGGAGATCTTCCAAGGATATGATTGGGAAAACTTTAGGTTAAATATGAGTTATTATTTCTTACTTCCTTAACATTGCATGCTTGTATGAATTAGATCTAGCAGGAAAAACATAGTGATCTATGTTTGGGGATTTTGATAACAATGGTGAGAAAAAAGAGACCCCTTTGATTGCCTTGGTAAGCCAACAAAGAAACATAGAACAATGGTTAGTAGAGTAGTGAACCCACAAGCTAGAAAGCAAGAAACAAAGAAAGATATGAATAAAAAACAATGGAAAATAAACTAATCAAACATTAACAAAGGATGCATGAAATTGAACACAAAGAGTGGTCACCCAATAGATATTGATCTTTGAAATTGAGAACACCAAGAGGAGAAATGTGGGATTTGTGAATCCCATATTCCTCATAGGGAGTGCTCTTGAATTACTCAAAGTTGATCTATTGCTCTCCTCTTTTTAATTGACAATGGTGAAGAACTCTATGGTAAATTTATCCAAGAGGTGGAAGGCTTTCCCTATGCTATACTTTCCCAATCTATTCTTAAGAGAACAAATAGTTTCTCTAAGAGTATTTGAGCAACATAACAATGCAATGAACTTATTCCTTTTATGCATATAATGGCCATATATTTATAGAATCATAGCAAGTTATTTCACAACTTGTTCCAAATGTGAATAGGAGACCTTTAGACATACATCCCATGTTTTCATTCATCCCAAGGCGAGATTTTGGGTCGATCTTGGGGTCTTATCTTTTTTGGTTGTGGAGCTTGATTATCTTTCTGATTCAGAGGTTTGTTTTAGTCGTGCTTGGACCCCATTCCCTAACATAAGGGGTGTGGGTGGGATTTCCCCCCCACAACTGTCTCCAAGGGGGTCCAGGGGGTGGCGACATAAATTTTTGTAGCCCCCCCCCTAACAGGGGATTTTGGGGCAGCGCCCTCGAAGCGAAATTTTGGGAAAAATTACCTTGTAAAATATTGTAATTTCATAGTGTTATCACTGAAAAATCATCCGCAACATTGCACACAATGGTTGAAGAAAAACATCAGTGCCAACAACAATTAGTCCACCTACAACATCAAAATCCATTCAAAAGGCAAAAAACTATATACTTGGGTCAAAAATCAAAGTGTGTAAATTTGCCAAAGGAAGCACACACACAGTGTGCATAATGCGTAGGCTAACACAGGCCTCAATGTGTACTGTGCACAAAATGCACAATTGTCTATGAGAAAATCTGTGCACTTCTATGAACGATGCATTTATGGATCTTTTCAGCCACTCAACCACTTCTAGTCTGATCCTTAACATGATTTGACACTCATATATGAGTGAAATCTATCTTGGAGGTTGGTCAAGGGATAGAGGGTGCCCTAAAAGGCCCCTTGTTCACACTATGAACCAATTATATCTTTCCATGAATGGATGCTATAAATATGTGCCATGGGTGTGATAAGAAAATAAGATCTTCAACATATTGTTATGTTGCAAGAATTCTTCTTTGAAAATCATGCTCTTTCTTTGAAACCTTCAAGCACCATTGCAATAGGCCATTTCACTCACCTCTTGAGGGAATAGGCATTGTTTTTCTTCACCATTTTTCATTTCTTCCAGTGTATGAAGAGAAGAGCTCTCAATTAGGGAACTCAAGAGCCCTCCCAAGGAGGAAGAGGGGACGTGTAAGTCCCTGCCTTTCTCTACGGTGTTTAGCCAAACAATATATTGATCCATTGGGAGTTATATGTTGGTCATTTTTTTATTTTCATGGTTCTAGTTTCTCAATCTTCTATAACATTTATTTCTCAGTTTTTTTTAGTTTTATTTCTTTGTTTTCATGTGTATTTGGTTTCTCTAATAAACTCATAAACTTTTGTCTTGTTAAGTTGGCTTAACTAAGTATGCAAGTGTTGTGCTTTTGCTCATCCAAGTGACAAAACCAACACAATACATAGTCAATCCAAATCTTTTTACCTAGATTACTATGTGTCTTTGGTACAACCTTGCAGAATTTAAAGCCCTAAAGAACTAGCAATGTGGACATATGGGTCCTTACAAATCCTTTAATCTCCCTGGAATGTTGTCTATACTAAGACATTTTTTGAAACTATCCTAGACTTGTAGACATGTGGGCATATTATATGGGCCCGTTACTTGATATTTTATAGTTTCCTAGAGCATTATCTAAAGTAAGAAAGAATTTAGAAACTATCCTAAAATTGCAAACATGTGGGCATGTATGGGCCCTTGCAAATCTTAAAGATGATTTCCAAAAACTAAGAGGAATCCTAGGGGGGCTTTGTCCTCTCCTAAATGATTTGTTAAGGGAGATGAAATGTCCTTTGAACTTTCAACCACCTTTTCTAATTCCTGATATTAGACTAGGGTGCGGGGGAAGAGCATACTTGAGGGTTAAAATTGATTTCTAGTCCCAGTTTACGTGTTTGTGTATGAAAAACAATAACTTCGACTTAAATTTTTAAAATCTAAATGAGCTATCCATGTGGAAACAAAGAAAAAGAG
>JZKD02S1707951.1:460695-470975 GCA_000966675.3 Picea glauca
ATTTTAATTAACTTATAGCTCAAAATAGTCAAAATCATGGAAATCGTCGGAATGGAACGAAACCAAAGCCAACCTGTGCGGAATGGATCAGAATGATGGAATATGATGATAAATGACAACTGGACTCCACAATGCCTCTCAAATAACCCTGTACTCGTTATAACATCCATCTGGCTACTCTGGTCATCATAAGTCTCTGCCCTGTGATGATGTCCCAAAGTGGGGACATTACATTTTCTCTCGGGACTGTCGATCTCTCGAATCCCGATTCTCCGCTATGTTGAAAACTGGCCCCTTAAACGACACTTCCCTCTTCTCCGATATGCTGACAGCTGACCCACAATAGCACTTCCCTCCGTTCGGGGTTTCAGACTTCGAAATTCCGAAATGTATGGACTTCATATCCACGGAATCCCTGATATGTCGATGGACTCTCCTGATCTCGCCACGTGTCCCCCAATAGATGCACAACTCGGGCTTGTATCGGGGTTTTCACTATGAACTTACTTGATCTCCTGTCCACAGGAATTACGATATCCCGATTGTCGATATCCCGATTAGCTGCTCTCGTCGGGACTTTCACCTCGGCTTCCACGAAGGCTTCGATCACTGCCACATGCCCCACTAGATGGACGGTCCTAATCACCTCTCATGATTTCATGACTTTTGATGCTCCGGAAGTCTTCTCCTCAGGATTTGCGAAACGCCAAACCCCGATGCACCGATTTGACTTTTCTATCGGGACTTTCGCTGATAGCCTGGATCTCCACCACGTGTCCCCTCAAGATGGACGGTCCAGATACAATCTCGTGATTTCATAGTTTCTAATACCCCGATGACAGAATTCTCTGTCAACTCAAAACCCCGGTAGCCAATATACCGATGGGTCGTTTGATCCCCGCCACGTGTCTCCACAAATGGATGGCTCAGATTTGATCTCGAGATTTCTTCATGGAAAATTCCCGACCTCATGCCTTCGAGATCTCTGATATCTCGATATGGAAAACCCCGATGAGCCAACCCTCTTTTCAGGATTTCTCCTCTGCTATTCATGAAGGTTTAACCCCCGTGCAACTCTCGACAAATCCGACGGCTCTTGGGTCTCTGGATCAATATCCAATGGTCAAGATCCGTTCTTCCGGTGCACTCCTCCTGCTACTCCCTGGACGTGAAAATCAAATGGTCCAGAATATGTCAGCCCATCCAACGGCAGGTGTGCCCCCTTCTGAAATTATGCACTTCCTTCCAGGACTTGAAAGAATTTCAATCTTCCAAAGGCTTCAACCTTGGCCTCCTTCTTGTCTGCGAACTCCTCACTCTTGGGGCTTCGCCGTGTGTATAAAAACACTGATCCTCCTGAGCTTTGAGTACTCTGAACCCATCAGAGGGTTCTTAAGCTTCTGCACTACTTGCAGTTATGACTCTGTGCCTGAAATAACTCGCCCTCCTGAGCTTATCCTTCTTCCGAACCCTTAAAGGATTCTTCAACTCCTGTGCCCCTACAGAGTATTCTCATGCACACACAATGCTCTCTCTCCTGAGCTTCTCAAACACTCAGACCCCTAAGGGATTTTATCCTTCTTTCTTCTCCCATAGATGGAGAATACTTGGATGCCCTCCTGGCTATCCTCTGCCTCAAGAAACTTTTTGCTGAGTCTGCAGGGTGTTCAACAACCCTGTGAAGATCCCTCAGCGGATTCTTCCTCTAAATTCTAGAACTCAAAGAGTTCTCTTTTCTTCTGTCTGCACACTTACTCAATGCCCTCCTGGAAGACTATCTTTTCACATAACATCCAACATTCATGTCTCCTGTGCACCTATGCACCCACTCAATGCCCACCTGGAAGAGCTTTCAGAATCCTCAGTGATCCTAGTTCTCCTTGAACTCACAACAGATTTTTTTCCAGTGCTTGTGCCTGTGCTCAATGCCCTCCTGGAAGAGTGTCAATAATCCTCAGTGATTCTGACTTCCTAAGAACTCACAACAGAGTTATTTTCAATGCATCACTGTGCATATGCTCAATGCCCACTTGGAAGAGCTTCACAGAATTCCTCATAGATTCTGTCTGCAACTATGTTCTTCCTTCACAACCTTGCCTCCAAGGTATTCAACAACCTTGAGGTCTTCCCTGAGTTGTTGATTCTATTTCTTGAGCTGCAGCATGTCCTTGTCTGAACCCGCAGTATTCAGAAGTGCTTTAGTGCACTGGTATTCAGAGACCGCAGTACTCTGTCACGCCCTCCTGGCATGAAACCTCAAAGACCTTCACCTGAAATCACACACACTCCTGCAAATGTGACCCTACAGTATACATCTAAATCATACATTCATATCATATGAAGAACACTCACAGACATCCACATAACACAGAAATACATGCAAGAAAAACTGCTTCTGTTTATATTAAATGGCAAATGCTTGTTTTTACAAGGTGTTCCTGAGCATGGCCTGTAACAAGGTCTCGGTTCCTTCTCTTTTGCTCTCTACACGCAGATTCTCTTCTATCTCAACCACTAACTCTCAACTCTCTTCTCTATGCTATCTCTACTAAATACACTATGCTAGCTCTACTACCAAAGAGATACAATCTATCTTTTACATGAGGGGGCTCTTCAAGATCTTCCCTCCAATCTACCTACCCTATTCAATTACATTGAATGGGTTGTCTAGTCCAGCATCCAGATCTAGATCTCAGCCTTAAAAACATTTAAGGCCTTCTTATCTACAGCCTGTGCAAAGGCACAGCTTCACAGCTCAACAGCCTAAGCATTAAATTACATTGAATTCAGATTTCAAATGAGGTTGTGCCTCTCTCTTCAACGCACGATTTGAATTCGCTAACGTGGCTGTCTAGCTGGCTGGCTGATGTGGAGAGATGCTCCTGCATCATATTCCTCAGCTGCAAAATTCATGAGATCCTGCTCATGATCTTCCCATCTCAGTTGTTGAAATCCTCCTGGATCCCAAATCATCCTCTGGAGTTGTTCATCTGCTTCGTTTCCTTACGGTTGCTGCTGCTACTTCTGCACTACTTCTTCCTTTCTTCTCAACTGCTCCTTGCTGGCAGTTTCCGCTGAATCTACCATCAGCCTTCTGATGTCTTCTATCACCTCGTCCAGTTGCTCCAGTGGCTGGTCCTATTTTTGCAGCCTTCCCAGCTGCAAAAATTTTTGGCTCATGGGTAGATCACTGTGATCTCCCATGCCTTCTTCATCAGCTTCCAACTTCACATGTTGGATGTGCACTCTCTGCACTTTCACCCTTCTCTCCAGGTCTTCGAATTGTTCATACAGATTAGCCATACTAATGTTGTCTGCTTCTTCTTCTTCTGCTGCTACAAACTCCCATGTTGCAGTCTTTTCAGTCTCGTGGCTGAAAATATTGAGCCATTCCTTGGAATGCTCATCATCCCCTTCTGCTTCTTCTGCTATCAACTTCAGTGCTACAGCTTCATGGCTTAATGCATTGAGACACTCCTCAGAATGCTCATTTTCCTCTCCTTCTTGGGCAGTTTCAGATATCTGCTCCAATTCTTCCGCGACAGTCTCAACTAGCTATCCTCCTGTTGTTGTTGCATCTGCAACAAAGATTTCTACCTCCTCCTAGGCAAGTGGTAAGAATATCTACATTCCCCTAATCATTAGAAGATTTATCATATCTTCTTCTTCTATCAACTAAAACTGTTGATCTAAGTCCATCCCTGAGCTCATCTCTCTGTCGGCTCTTCTGGCTGATTCCAACTCATCGGCTCATCCCTGCCCACCTAGCAATATGGGATCTGTTCACTACCCTCCTGACATATTATGAGATCAACTAATCCCATCTTCATCAATGCCCCTTGTTGAATTGAACTCACATCCGAGTCCATTATACCTTCAGATAGTCTCGAATGCTCATCTCTACCCACCTGGAAATCTGAGATGCTTCAACTACCCTCCTGGCAGTCTTCGAGATCCCACAGCGACCTCATTTCATTGCCCAGCTGGCAATGTGAAATTCCCTGGCTGTCCTCATGACAGTCTCTGAGATCCTGCAATGATGTCAACTCGTTGCCCACCTGGCAATTGGGAATTTCCTCTCTACCCTCCTGGAAGTTCTTGAGATCTTCAGCCAATCCTAATTCACCGAGATCTCTTCCAGTCTCCAGTTCACATATCTGAACCATTTCTTCAGGTCCGTCGAGGTTTTCAGCATACCTCAACCATCCTCTTAACATCCTACGCTATCTTCTAGCCATCAACTCCTTGATTGGCCATTTTACTTTCGACTTCTTCATGGGCCATTCATACACCCATCTCGGCTTTGCTTTCTGCTGCATCCGCAATGTGAGCTTTTCTATTTCTCTCTTTATATCAGCGAGTTCTTCATCCATATATTCTTGGCTCCATAGCGCTGAATTTTTTCTCCCAACATACTTACGCCCTTCAGTAGCCATGTTGTTGTCCCTGTCTTCTCTCCTGGAAAACCTACTGCTATCAATCTGCATCCCTGAGTGTCCCAGCTTCATCCTCCAAAGTCCTCCAGACTATCTTCTCCATTGCTGCCTACCTGCGAACAATCACCACAGAGTCTCCGACAACCCTGTCTTCTTTTGCCTCCTCGCTTCACCTGAAATATACAAGTGAAGTCCCTGCTCTGATACCAAACTGACGCAGTTAGTCACAACCACCACTTTGCGCTCCTACTCACAGGATCGATCAATCATTTCATGAGCCGAAGTGGCTCTTCCAATTCCCTGCCGGAATCTCTGCTAAAAACCCGATCCACAGGTCCTTTTCTTTTGCCTCACGGTCTTCTTCACTCCGACCACTGCCTCTTCCTCAATAGGAAAGATATACTTTTGGGTTTCGGGGTTTCCTGATCCCTGATGTCACAAGAACCACTGTCATCTTGAATCCCTGTTCTCTGATGAGTCAATTCACCGATACACGCCTTTACGTGTTAGCCCTCCTGGCTAAACTCCTAGTCCGCACGACTAGTTCTCATAAGACCCCAGCCTTATCTCCTATCGGGGTTTCAGACTTTCCAATGTCGAAATGCATTTTCTCTCGGGATTATCGATCTCTCAAATCCTGATTCTCCGCTATGTTGACAACTGGCCCCTTAAACGACACTTCCCTCTTCTCCGATATGCTTGACAACTGGCCCACAATAGCACTTCCCTCCTTTCGGGGTTTTGGACTTCGAAGTTCTAAAATGTATGGACTTCTTGTCCACGGAATCCCCGATATGCCGATGGACTCTCCTGATCTCGCCACGTGTCTCCCAATAGATGGAGGGCTCAGGCTTGTATCGAGGTTTTCACTATGAACTTACCCGATCTCCTATCCACGGGAATTTAGATATCCCGATTGTCGATATCCCGATTAGTTTCTCTCGTCGGGACATTCACCTCGGCTTCCACGAAGGCTTCGATCACTGCCACGTGCCCCAGTAGATGGGTGGTCCTGATAGCCTCTCACGATTTCACGACTTCTGATGCTCTGGAAGTCTTGTCCTCAATATTCGCAAAACGCTGAACCCCGATGCACCGATTTGACTTTTCTATCAGGACTTTCCCCAATAGCCTGGATCTTCGCCACATGTCCCCTCAAGATGTATGGTCCAGATCCGATCTCGCGATTTCATAGTTTCTGATACCCCGATGAAAGAATTCTCTGTCAACTCAAAACCTGGTAGCTGATATACCGATGGGTCACTCGATCCCCGCCACGTGTCTCCACAAACGAACGGCTCAGATTCGATCTCGGGATTTCTTCATGGAAAATTCTCGACCTCCTGCCTTCGAGATCTCCGATATCCTGATATGCGAAACCCCGATGAGCCAACTCTCTTTTCAGGATTTCTCCTCTGCTGTTCACGAAGGTTTAACCCCCATGCAACTCTCGACAAATCCGACGACTATCGGGTCTCTGGATCAAGATCCAGCGGTCAAGATCCGTTCTTCTGGTGCGCTCCTCCTGCTACTCCCTGGACATGAAGATTAAACGGTCCAGAATATGTCGACCCATCTGATGGCAGTTGTGCCCCATCCTGAACTTCTACACTTCCTTCCAAGACTTGGAAGAATTTTAATCTTCCAAAGGCTTCAACCTTGGCCTCCTTCTTCTCTACGAACTCCTCACTCTTGGGGCTTCGCCGCGCATATAAAAACGTTGATCCTCCTAACCTTTGAGTACTCTGAACCCATCAAAGGTTTCTAAATATTCTGCACTCCTTGCAATTACGATTCTGTGCCTAAAAGCACTCGCCCTCCTGAGCTTATCCTTCTTCCGAACCCTTAAAGGATTCTTCAACTACTGCGCCCCTACAAAGTATTCTCATGCACACATAGTGTTGTCTCTCCTGAGCTTCTCAAACACTCAGACCCCTAAGGGATTTTATCCTTCTTTCTTCTCCCATAGATGGAGAATACTTGGATTCCCTCCTGGCTATCCTCTGCCTCAAGCATCTTCTTGCTGAGTCTGCAGGGTGTTCAGCAACCCTGTGAAGATCCCGCAGCGGATTCTTCCTCTAAATTCCAGAACTCAAAGAGTTCTCTTTTCTTCTGTCTACACACTTACTCAATGCCCTCCTGGCAAAGTATCTTTTCACATAACATCCAATAGTCCTGTCTCCTATGCACCTATGCACCCGCTCAATGCCCACCTGGCAGAGCTCTCAGAATCCTCAGTGATCCTGGTTTTCCTTGAACTCACAACAGAGTTCTTTCCAGTTCTTGTGCCTGTGCTCAATGCCCTCCTGGCAGAGTGTCAAGAATACTCAATGATTCTGACTTCCTAAGATCTCACAGCAGAGTTCTTTTCAATGCACCACTGTGCATATGCTTAATGCCCACTTGGCAGAGCTTCACAGAACTCCTCAAAGATTATGTTTGCAACTGTGTTCTTCCTTCACAGCCTTGCCTCCAAGGTATTCAACAACCTTGAGGTCTTCCCTGAGTTGTTGATTCCAGTTCTAGAGCCGCAACACATCCTTGTCTAAACCCGCAGTATTCAGAAGTGCTGCAGTGCACTGGTATACAGAGACCGCAGTACTCTGTCACGCCCTCCTGGCATGAAACCTCAAAGACCTTCACCTGAAATCACACACACTCCTGCAAATGTGACCCTATAGTATACATCTAAAGCATACATTCATATCATATGAACAACACTCACAGACATCCACATAACACAGCAATACATGCAGAAAAAACTGCTTCTGTTTATATTAAATGGAAAATGCCTGTTTTTACAAGGTGTTCCTGAGCACGGCCTGTAACAAGGTCTCGGCTCCTTCTCTTCTGCTCTCTACACACAGATTCTCTTCTATCTCAACCACTAACTCTCAACTCTCTTCTCTATGCTAGCTCTACTACCAAAGAGATACAATCAATCTTTTACATGAGGAGGCTCTTCGAGTTCTTCCCTCCAATCTACCTACCCTATTCAATTACATTGAATGGGTTGTCTAGTCCAGCATCTGGATCTAGATCTCAGCCTTACAAACATTTAAGGCCTTCTTATCTACAGCCTGCACAAAGGCACAACTTCACATCTCAACATCCTAAGCATTAAATTACATTGAATTCAGATTTCGAATGAGGTTGCGCCTCTCTCTTCAACACGCGATTTGAATTCGCTAACGTGGTTGTCTGGCTGGCTGGTTGATGTGGAGAGATGCTCATGCATCAACAATCATACCTTGTACGTATTTCTCAACACATAAACCGAGGAGTTGTTTAACATGAATTTTCAAGTTGTGTGTGGGCACATAAAATGAAATAATTATCTGTATTAAATGTTAAATAAGACTTTTGTAAGAATATCTTTAAAAAAATAGTCACACCTTTACTCACAAAACAAATACATAGAAAACATTGACACAATATATTGGAAAAAATTTATTCACTATTGACTATCAAAATACTCTTCTTCTATGATATGGATATACTCTGAGGTCATACAACCCACTCATACCAAATACAGTGCATATCTCAGCGATTATTAAGTCACTACTTGGTATCTATCTTTGATTTTAGAACTGAATCATTATCAGTTCAACCATCTCAACTTATTTCATTGTGGCCTCTCATATTAATTAAATGTTGTTTAACACATTATCATTGTCATCTACGACACCTATAATATTTCTGATCTAGTTAACGATCAACCTGAGGGGAAGGATATTAATGTTTATAAAAAATTTAGAATAAGAAAAATGATTAATGTCAAATTCTACAACATTATTTCTTACGTGTTGTTCATAATTACTATAGGTTTTTTTTGCTGACCTATCCAATGGAATTGTTGGCTAATATGTTCTCTAAACTATCTCTAACGACAGTAGTTACAGCTTTTACCACTAGGGTTTCCTAACTGCAAATGACCCATTTCACATTTCAGTCATCGGTTCTTCCTCATCCATGATCAAGGTTTACACTATTATCCATTTCTCTACACAACAACAAATAAAAAAAATGTCAATCCACAAGGCCTGCTATGAAAGATTGAGACTTTGCATACATCAGTTGCCACTCCATAAAGTCATCCAGATTTCAATTTGCATCCCCTTATTTTAGGTTTCCAACATCAAGGGTTATGAGGATGATTAATTTGTCCACTTTGAATATATGGTTGTAGGGTTTCTCCTCAATGTATATCGTTTGTTACACATTTTCATAACACCAACTCAAAATTTACATTTGGCATTAATGATTCACATTGCACTAGGAGGCCTAAATTCAACTCTTTGAGTTTTAAGATGTTCAATTTCCATTATCCTGAATTTCTTCATGTATAATGATTCTTTTTATTATGAGAATCTTGCCCCTGGGAATTATTGTGAGAGTCTTGAAGATAACTTTATTTAATCTTTCATGTGGTTGGAGCATGCACATTCCTCAAAACAAAGAAAAGTATATTCCTTATACATAAAATTTCTCGCAGTAGTTTTGAATCACCTTGAGTCTTTTCCTTCTATCAAGATAAATCAACATGATGTTAAAGCCACAACAAAGACGGTTTGTTATTTTGATTGCTAGGGAGGAGTGTAATATATTAAATCAACAAAACCACATCTATGAACTATAAAATCCAGATAAAATATTATCACTTTTTCTTACGTTTCCTGAAAAACTCCAAAAAAGTGGAGTTAAATCCCACTTAAATCGCCTTACAAGTTACAATAAAGAGATGGGAAATCTCCCGGACTAAATTATTGTTTATGTGAATCATAGATCTACTAGCATCCAAGTTTGTACCCCCTCTTCAATGCAAGGGACTATTTTCTTCCAAAACCAATGCTTTCTCCATTGAAAAATATTTTCTTCAATGGGTACACCCTTAGTTTCTGGAAAAAAGTGGTATCCAAGCGCAATCATGATACAGATCCAAAATGTAAACAACAGGAAATTCTCATACTCGAAAGACCAGAGAAGAGATAAGAAGCCTTGTGCAATAGAAAATTTATAGGTATGGCCTGCCCAACAAAGTGTGTTTTTAGTGGGAAAATATCACTAGGCACGGTCCATCCAAGAGGACCCCATGACCACCCAAATGCAGCCAAAAATAAACAAATGGTTGCTACCAACAATGTTGAGAAACCTATGGATAGTACTTTGTCCCCCTCAAACTTTAAGCCTAAGATTATGCCAACAATAAACTATGAAAATATGAGATAATATTATTATTGATGAATTTATCAGTAAATGACACAACAATAATGGAAAATAAACACTATATAATTTCTACTAAGTTTTTTTGGATCAAACAATAGTAACGTGAATGCAAGATTTGTTTTTCCCGTGCAGTTACAACATAGTTACTAACTTAATGAGAACTCTTTCCTCAAAACGAGAACTCTGGCCTAAAAAACCCATATGTTTGCATAAAAAACATGAAAATCAACCCCCAAATCAAAAATTGGTGCCACTAGCAGCACCATTTTTTCAAATGGGGTCAAAATTACAACATTTTTCAAGCATGGCCTTTAAAACTCATATAGTAATTCAGAGAAACTTTAAAATTAACACCTAAATAAAAAAATGACACTAGCTAAAAAAAATCTAAATGTTAAAATTATGGACCTAACTGAAACCATTATTTTGACAATAGATCCCTATTCCAAAAAAAAAAAAATTGGATACAAAATGGTCAATTTAAGATATATTTATTAAATTTTTTTCTTAAATTTACATTGAAAAATAAATAAATAAAAATGAGAAAATCTTTGCAAATTAATTTTTTTTAATGAAACAAAAAAACACATTTAAAAAAAAATAACACTTGAAAAAAAT
>JZKD02S1707951.1:484268-521326 GCA_000966675.3 Picea glauca
TGCTTAAGCTTCAAGGAGAATTTAAATGGCTTTGAGATGTGTTGTATTTTCATTTCCTATCATTTCTAGGTGTCCTATGACTCCCCGTACATGTTCACGAGACCCATTGAGGTCAATGTGCTAAACAACTACTTATTGGAAGACATTTTGACTCGGTATGACCCTCTTATGTCAATTAAAGGGGTCATTCCCATTTTTTTTAAGTGTGAAAGGCCTCTAATATCGGTAAACAATGTTTTATTTCAGAGTTCATTTAAATTATAAGTTCTTGGAAAATTCTCCAATGTTGGCCATGTTCACCTATTAGTGAACAGGCTCCATGCACTTTTTTAAGGAAAAAATACACTAGTAAAATTTTAGATTTCCAATTTTATTATTAATTTATGTCAGGGTGAGAAACAAACCTAGCCATGATGCACGATAGTACAATAGATTTTCCAAAAAATATCACTAATGTGTATGTTTGTTTCCCTATTGCCAAGAACAACCTTTCACAAAACCCTGATTAGTTTTGGGCAATGAATTGATGGATAATGTTTATGTATTAAAAAGTGTTGCTTGAATGATTAAAAAAATAAATGACTCCGTGATATAACTTATCTTAATATATCTTTGGAAATATGGATTTTTTTTCATTCCATTCCCAAATGGTTAAGATACCAATATCACAAGTTTCCAAATTTGTTTCATGGACTAGATCCCCATAGATTTCATATAAAACATTCAAAAATTGAAAATGGGCTTTAACAAAAACAAACTACAAACCCATCATGATATTTAAGTAATTCACTTCATAATATTTATAATGATGTCTCATTTTCTCCGACCCACCTCTGGATGGCCAAGTTATGACCTTTGAAGCACAAAATTGTAGTGGATTAGGTTTCAAGGTAGTCCCTAGTTTGAGTCAAACATAGGGTAGTTTTCCTAGACATGGTAGTTTTTAATAGTTGTAAAACATAAAATCAACTTGGTGGATTTCATATACCCTCATATATCTTTCTATCATCATATCATATACATTGTTCTCGCTCCGAGTGATTCAGTAACTTGTGTCTTTTGGAAGTCTTTCCATAGTTGGTCACTCTCAATAAAAAGTTGATAAGATTTGGGCATTAAATGAAGTGTTGGTTATTTTTTAGTGTCCTCACTACTAAACCCATAAATTTTTTATGATACCCATTTAAGATAAATGCATATAGCAAATTAAAAATGTATGCAACTAACAAAAATATTTAACAACATGAATGTAGTTCTATTTATATTAACACAAAAACATCAATTCACTTAAATTATAGAGTTTACACACAAAACAATTAAAACCCATGAATAAAATAGTGAGGAGGGATAAATCACTTATGTTTTAATAGCAAATGAGAAACGATTACAGGGGATGAATGCTCCTCCTAACCATAGATTTGTTTCTCCAAATCACAACAAAACATCGCTCCTAATATGGGGATATGAATCCACAAAATAGGGTGTCTCTCATATCCCAATACACTCCCACAACAAACTAGATTTCCTACAACTATCCCAAACTCCCAACTCTCTTCCCATCAACCCAAAGAACCTAAGGAATGGGATCCCCTTTCAAGGAACATAGCCCTCAGGCCTTCCCATTTCCCTCCAGGACTGTAGCATAGGTTGGAAAGGAATATCTATTGTTGGGGACTCCAAGGATGCTAGTTCCCATAGGAAAACTAACAACAATGGCTCACTTCTCTAGGGAAAAATTACACACATAATTTTCACTCTATAGGCCCAACAACTTGCTTCTTTATGAATTTTCATATCCAAACAAGATACCCACAACACCTACTATGGATACCATCAAGCTCCAGTGCTCTCCACTCCCTTGCTACTCTGAAAAACTACATGTAAATATTTTCCTCAATGGCCATTTGAATTTCCCTTTTACCAATGAAAGTTGACTCCACACTCCCCAATGTTGATTGTACTCATCCCCCATTCTATCATAACTATGACATGTGACTTTTGACACAAACCCTCTTACATGTGTTTAATGACTAGGCTTTTATATACTCAAAAGGAAAATTAGAAATTTCATAATCAATAATACTTTTTAAAATGGAGGGTTTGATTAATACCCATGAATATTTCCCCATTGGACCACTTCTTAGACTTTACCCTCTCTTGTGGAAACTTATCCCCCCATTACTCCATATATGTCCATCTGTCGCTAACGTCACATTTATTTTTATTAATACGATATATAATGTGTACATATTACATTACAGGTCATGTAGTCGTACATCATATTTACATTACATATCGATAAAATGGGGATTAAAGATAATGATGCTACATTCCCATCCCACTACAAATTGCACTGTCCTCGATGCAAAACACCATACTAGCATACATAAACAAAATTTACATGACAATACTCGATAGTTTTACAATTTCACAACTTCTGCAACAATTCCAACCAACAATCTCTCATTCTCGACAACCTTCATAGCCCAATGAAGTGTACCCCCTTCTCTGCATTATTGTCCCTCAGGTTGTACCACTTCCCTTCCAACATTCCATCATAGATCAGACAAGAAGTCTTCAAGATGTAGCTCTAGGAACTTCAGTTGCCAATATGGAGTCCTACACACTTATATACAATGTACATTCAATTTTCTTCAAAATTTTCAAAAATTTGTAGGTACTTCTCTTGCATGGTCTCCTCATGCTCCCACATTGCATCTTGAGGACCGTAGTAGGTCCATTGAAACTTTACCAGGTCAATGGCTCTGTTTCTCATCACTTTGACTTTTCAATCCAGGGTGTGCATTGGTTCCACTTGAAAGTCCCTTTCATGCTCCACCTGGATCATAGTCCAATCAATCATGTGGTTAGGATCAGACACATATTTCTTCAATAAAGATACATGAAACTCATTATGAATTCTCATGGATGTAAGAAATGAAAGCATGTGTGCATCAAGACCTATCTTCTCTAAAAATTCAAATGTCCCATAGTATCTCACTACCAAATTCAGGCAACTTCCCAATCTTAGAAAGCTCTGTTTATCTTTTATTTTTAAAAGTACATGCTCACCCACTTTAAATCCCTTGTATGTCCTTTTGTCTACCTAGCTCTTTTTTCTATCATATGTGACCTTTAAAATCTACGTAATGTTTACCATTTCCTCTTCCATGTCCCTTAGAAATTTTGTGCCAACAACTTCTATGTCTGTTAGGTTATCCCAACTCACTAGTTTGTTACATTTCCTACCATACAAGACTTCACATGGGTTCATATTAAATGATGCCTAATATCGATTATTGTAATAAACTTCAACTAGATGAAGGAAGTCTTCCCACTTGGAAGGCCTATCCATTTCATATATGCTTAGCATGTATGTAATTATCATATTAGTCCTCTCCATCTACCCATCTAAATCTAGATGATAGGTTGTATTGAAATTCAAATTAGTCCCAAATCCCTTAAACAACCCCTTCCAAAAGTTGGAAGTTGTTGAAATTATGCTTATACTGAGAGGGGAGGGGGGAGGGGTGAATCAATATATGATACTTTTTAATTTATTTAACCATTGATCAATCACTTTGTTATGACCCAAGGGGAGAATGTATATTCATAAATGTATATGATATTACCCCAAGGGGGGGCATATCTGTGCTTAAATGTACATGTAATGTGTAAATACATATGTAATAGGGTCGGCCTAGTGATAAAGGTGCCTCATGTGCAAGTGTGAATAGCTATATAGAAAAGATCATGTATTCATTATTGGGGGAAGTGAAATGTGGAGTATGAATGCTATTTGGTTATTTGGAGGTCGACCCTATTACATGTGTATTTACACATTACATGTACATTTAGGCCCAATCTATAAATACATATGTAATAGAGTCATCCTAGTGATATAGGGGCATCATGTGCAAGTCTGAATATCTATATATAAGAGATCATGTATTCATGATTGGGGAAGTGAATTATGAAGTATGAACGGTATTTGGTTATTTAGAGGGGGTTCCCCTATTACATATGTATTTACACATTACATGTACATTTAGGCCCATATATGCCCTCCCTTGGGATCACATCATATACATTTAGCCATATATATGTCTTTGTTGGGTCATAACACATTCATTAGCTGAGAAACAATAAAATTAATTCACAATGCACATAATTTAACATGGAAAACCAATCGGGAGAAAACCATAAAAATTATCTTTATAAATGTCTATAGGAACCAACCTACTGAGGACACCAATCTCCTTAACTTAATACCAAGTTAGCAAGATGTAGGAACCAACCTATTGGATATGCCAATATCCTCAACTGAGAACCAACTCAAAAATATGTAAGACCCAACCTACTGAAGAGAGTAATCTGCTCAACTAAGCACTGACTCAATAATATATGTGTAGACACCAATCCTTCAAACCCTAGAAAGCCTCATAGAATCACTCCCATAATGTAATCACTAAATGAAACATCCAATTATGACAACATCCGCTGATGACAACATCACAACTTCAAAACAATGCACACGACAACATTGCAGACCTTCAGTCCTTCATAGTGCATTGTTATGACCCAAGGGGGGAATATATATGGATAAATGTATATGATATGATCCCAAGGGGGGGAATATATGGGCCTAAATGTACATGTAATGTGTAAACACATATGTAATAGGGTCTTCGTAGTGATAAAGGCACCTCATGTGAAAGTGTGAATAACTATATATAAGAGATCATGTATTCATTATTGGGGGAAGTGAATTGTGAAGTATGAATGGTATTTGGTTATTTGGAGGGGGTTCCGCTATTCTTTAAGGAGTTATTGTGTAAATTATCTATATTGGAGTTGTGATCCATGTTGAGATTATGTACATGGTGTGTACTTCTATCACTTTATGATATTTTGAGCATTTGGTACATTACATTTGGTATCAGAGCACCGATCCTAGGGTTTTTCTCCTCAATATAGCCATTTCTTCATTTTCGCTATAACTTTTACTTGGAGCATTTTCAGAATGAGAAACCTAAAAAATATTTAGAATACTTATAAGAATACCTGTGGTTTGAATTTAAACTTCTAGTTCATTGTACTTTCAGAGATACACTCTGTGTAAGATAGGGTATTTGATTAGTCCTATTGACTAGTCTCAAACAAGTAATATGGGTAAAAAGGTCATAACTTATTTATAGAGTATCCAAATTGAGTGAGACTAGTTGCATTGGATAATGAACATTCTATAGTATTTCTAGTACAATTTTCATAATTTTATATCAATTATTTTGCGTGGGGAATGATATACAAGTGCGTTCTCCTGGAAAGGCCAAAAATAAACAAGGTGTGGGGAAGTTACCATAACTTCCACTTGGCACATCCAATTTTGGTCAGACCTATGAAATTGCAGAGAAGAAATTTCAGAGTACTACAGGTCGTAATTTCAAACTCATAAGGGATGAAATTGTAGATATACATTAAAAGTAAGGTCGGCCAGGAGGACAGACTCCAAATCAGAGTTTCCAAGGTATGTTGAATTAAAACTATAATAACATTTTATTGCAATGTCTAATTGAGCTGAGTCAAAATACGTTGGAAATATAAAACCTATAATATTATATTGGAACAAGGATTATAACTATTTGAGACATTTTTCATTAATATATTGAGGTTGGAAGTCAAGGATTGGGGTTAGACCTTAATTAAGAAKAAATGACAATACCTAACTTTAGTGGAGATGAAGATAATGATGAAATCAGTCCMATGGAATGGTTGAGGATGGTAAAGGAATATTGTATGAGGATTGGTATAATTCCTTGTAGGGCATMTTTTTCTTTTTTGGGTGGAGCTCATAAGTGGTGGAKAAGCCTTGATGAACATAGTAGACTCCACTCCACATGGGAAGAGTTTGAAAAAAAATTCTCAGATAAATGGATCGGGGATACAAAAATGGAGGAAATGTATAGAATTCAAGATTAATTAAAAGAAGAAAAGGAAGATATTAATAAGAAGGGTGAGGAGCTATCTAAGATAATATCCCTTAATGAATCACTCATTAAGGAGGTTAAGAAACTAAAGCAAGAAAAGATTAGCAAAGGAAAGTGATAAAAAGATGAATTAAGGGAAGATTTGAAAAAGAAAGATGAAGAGATATGTAGATTACGAAGCCATAATAAAAAACTATTGGATGAGGTTAAGAGATTGAAAGAAGAAAATAATAATAATCAAAATAAAGAAGATAGAAGAATCTTGGATGAAGAATCTACCGAAATACTACAAGAGGAAATTGGCAAGAAGGTTGAGCAATCCTTAAATACGGATGAGGTAAAGTCAGAAATGCAAGACAGAATTGAAGAAGGACGTCATAATTTGATAGATGGGGTCACCTTGCAAATTCAAAAGGAGAAAGAAGACAATATTCAAGAAGGTCAACAAAAGATACTTGAAGAAGTTGTACATGTCAAATATGATGGTATTATATCCAAGGCTAGAGTAATCAAGGACCAATTAAATATTATGAAGGATTTCATTGTCTCTGAAAAGAATATAGATGAAATGCATGTGGAGAGTGAAGAAAACACTCAAATATGAAACTATATCGACACCCTCATTACCAAGAAAAAATTCAAGGAAGACAAGAAGGACAATATCAACATTATGAAGGAAGAAGGTGGAATACTTGTCAATACTCATGGAACAAGGCATCACCAAACTACTCTTCAACAAGATATTATCATAGACCAACAATCACTACAAATTGGAGAAGCTTCAACAAAAATACATGGAATCAAAGGAAAGAAAATTATGCAACAACTAGACACCAAGGATTAAGACCAAAAAGAATTGATTTTGGATGGACAGATCATCAACAGTGGAATGAAGAAAGAAGTAACATAAGAAAATTATATTACTCGGTTTCATCACATGTGAGTCCTTTAAATGAAAAGATTTGAGGACAAAGATTTTGGAAGGAGGGTACTATGTTATGACCTAAGGGGGGCATATATATGGCTAAATGTATATGATATGACCCCAAGGGGGAGAATATATGGGCCTAAATGTACATTTAATGTGTAAATACATATGTAATAGGGTTGACCTAGTGATAAAGGGCCCTCATGTGCAAGTGTGAATAGCTATATATAAGAGATCATGTATTCATTATTGAGGAATGTGAATTGTGAAGTATGAATGGTATTTGGTTATTAAACCCATAAATTTTTTCTGATACCCATTTAAGATAAATGCATATAGAAAATTAAAAATGTATGCAACTAACAAAAATATTTAACAACATGAATATAGTTCTATTTATATTCACACAAAAACATCAATTCACTTAAAATATAGAGTTTACACACAAAACAATTAAAACCCATGAATACAATAGTGAGGAGAGATAAATCACTTATGTTTTAATAGCAAATGAGTAACGATTACAGGGGATGAACGCTCCTCCTAACCATAGATTTGTTTCTCCAAATCACAACAAAACATCACCCCTAATATGGGGCTATGAATCCACAAAATAGGGTGTCTCTCATATCTCAATATACTCCCACAACAAACTAGATTTCCTACAACTATCCCAAACTCCCAACTCTCTTCCCATCAACCCAGAGAACCTAAGTAATGGGATCCCCCTTCAAGGAACATAGTCCCTCGGGCCTTCCCACTTCCCTCCAGAACTGTAGCATAGGTTGGAAAGGAATATCTATTGCCGGGGACTCCAAGGATGCTAGTTTCCATAAGAAAACTAACAACAATGGCTCACTTCTCTAGGGAAAAATCACACAGATAATTTTCACTCTATAGGCCCAACAAATATATTCTTTATGAATTTTAATATCCAAACAAGATACCCACAACACCTACTATGGATACCTTCAAGCTCCAGTGCTCTCCACTCCCTTGTTACTCTGAAAAACTGCATGTAAACATTTCCCTCAATGGCCATTTGAATTTCCCTTTTACCAATGAAAGTTGACTCCACACTCCCAAATGTTGATTGTACTCATTCCCCATTCTATCATAACTATGACATGTGAATTTTGACACAAACCCTCTTACATGTGTTTAATGAATGGGATTTTATACACTCAAAAAGAAAATTAGAAATTTCATAATCAATAATACTTTTTAGAATGGAGGGTTTGATTAATACCCATGGATATTTTCCCATTGGACCACTTCTTAGACTTTACCCTCTCTTGTGGAAACTTATCCCGCCATTACTCCATATATGTCCATATGTTGCTAACATCACATTTATTTTTATTAATACGATATATAATGTGTACATGTTACATTATCGGTCATGTGGTCGTACATCATATTTACATTACATATCGATAAAATGGAGATTAAATATAGTGATGTTACATTCCCATACCACTACAAATTTCACTGTCCTCGATGCAAAACACCATACTAGCATGCATAGACAAAATTTACATGACAATATTCGATCGTTTTAAAATTTCACAACTCCTGCAACAATTCCAACCAACAATCTCTCATTCCTGACAACCTTCACAACCCAAGGAAGTGTATCCCCTTCTCTGCATTATTGTCCCTTAGGTTGTACCACTTCCCTTCCAACATTCCATCACAGATCAGACAAGAAGTCTTCAAGATGTGGCTCTAGGAACTTCAGTTGCTAATATGGAGTCTTACACACTTATATACAATGTACATTCCATTTTCTTCAAAATTTTCAGAAAATTGTAGGTACTTCTCTTGCATGGTCGCCTCGTGCTCCCACATTGCATCTTGAGGGCCGTAGTAGGTCCATTGAAACTTTACCAGGTCAATGGCTATGTTCCTAATCACTTTGACTTTTCAATCTAGGGTGTGCATTGGTTCCACTTGAAAGTCCCTTTCATGCTCCACCTGGATCACAGTCCAATCAATCATGTGGTTAGGATCAAACACATATTTCTTCAATAAAGACACATGAAACACATTATGAATTCTCATGGATGTAAGAAATGAAAGCATGTGTGCATCAACACCTATCTTCTCTAAAAATTCAAATGTCCCATAGTATCTCACTACCAACTTTAGGCAACTTCCCAATCTTAGAAAGCTCCTTTTATCTTTTATTTTTAAAAGCACATGCTCACCCACTTTAAATACCTTGTATGTCCTTTTGTCTACCTAGCTCTTTTTTCTATCCTATGTGACCTTTAGAATCTACATAATGTTTACCATTTCCTCTTCCATGTCCCTTAGAAATTTTGTCCCAACAACTTCTATGTCTGTTAGGTTATCCCAACTCACTAGTGTGTTACATTTCCTACCATACAAGACTTCACATGGGTTCATCTTAAATGATGCCTAATATCGATTATTGTAATAAAATTCAACTAGATGAAGGAAGTCTTCTCACTTGGAAGGCCTATCCATTTCATATATCCTTAACATGTCTTTAATTATCATATTAGTCCTCCCCATCTACCCATCTGAATCTAGATGATAGTTTGTATTGAAATCCAAATTAGTCCCAAACCCCTTAAACAACCCCTTCCAAAAGTTGAAAGTTGTTAAAATTATTCTTATACTAAGAGGGGGAAGGGGGGGGGGGTGAATCAATATATGATACTTTTTAATTTATTTAACCATTCATCAATCATTTTTTTACGACCGAAGGGGAGAATATATATGGATAAATGTATATGAAATGACCCTAAGGGGGGGCATATATGGGCCTAAATTTACATGTAATGTGTAAATACATATGTAATAGGGCCGACCTAGTGATAAAGGGGCCTCATGTGAAAGTGTGAATAGTTATATAGAAGAGATCATGTATTCATTATTGGGGGGAGTGAATTGTGGAGTATGAATGATATTTGGTTATTTGGAGGTCGACCCTATTACATATGTATTTACACATTACATGTACATTTAGGCCCAATGTGTAAATACATATGTAATAGAGTCATCCTAGTGATAAAGGGGCATGATGTGCAAGTTTGAATATCTATATATAAGAGATCATGTATTCATGATTGGGGGAAGTGAATTGTGAAGTATGAACGATATTTGGTTATTTAGAGGGAGTTCCCCTATTACATATGTATTTACACATTACATGTACATTTAGGCCCATATATGCCCTCCCTTGGGATCACATCATATACATTTAGCCATATATATGTCTCCCTTGGGTCATAACACATTCATTAGCTGAGAAACAATAAAATTAAATCACAATGAACATAATTTAACATGGAAAACCAATCAGGAGAAAACCATAAAAATTATCTTTATAAATGTTTGTAGGAACCAACCTACTGAAGACACCAATCTCCTTAACTTAATACCAAGTCAGCAAGATGTAGGAACCAACCTATTGGATACGCCAATATCCTCAACTAAGAACCAACTCAAAAATATGTAAAAACCAACCTACTGAAGAGAGTAATCTCCTCAACTGAGAACTGACTCAATAATATATGTGTAGACACCAATCCTTCAAACCCTAGAAAGGCTCATAGCATCATTCCCATAATGTAATCACTAAATGAAACATCCAATTATGACAACATCACAACTTCAAAGGAATGTACACGACAACATTGCATACCTTCAGTCCTTCATAGCGCATTGTTATGACCCAAGGGGGGAATATATATGGATAAATGTATATGATATGACCCCAAGGGGGGGAATATATGGGCCTAAATGTACATGTAATGTGTAAATACATATGTAATAGCATCTTCCTAGTGATAAAGGAACCTCATGTGAAAGTGTGAATAAATATATATAAGAGATCATGTATTCATTATTGGGGGAAGTGAATTGTGAAGTATGAATGGTATTTGGTTATTTGGAGGGGGTTCCGCTATTATTTAAGGATTTATTGTGTAAATTATCTATATTGGAGTTGTGATCCATGTTGAAATTATGTACATGGTGTGTACTTCTATCACTTTATGATATTTTGAGCAKTTGGTACATTACATTTGGTATCAGAGCATCGATCCTAGGGTTTTTCTCCTCAATATAGCCATTTCTTCATTTTTGTTATAACTTTTACTTGGAGCATTTTCTGAAAGACAAACCTAGATAATATTTAGAATACTTATAAGAATACCTATGGTTTGAATTTCAACTTCTGGTTCATTGTACTTTCAGAGATACACTCTTTGTAAGATAGGGTATTTGATTACTCCTATTGACTAGTCTCAAATAGGTATTCTAGGTAAAAAGGTCATAACTTATTTCTAGAGTATCCAAATTGAGTGAGACTAGTTGCATTGGATAATGAACATTCTATAGTATTTCTAGTACAATTTTCATAATTTTATATCAATTATTTTGCGTGGGGAATGTTATACAAGTGTGCTCTTTTGGAAAGGCCAAAAATAAGCAAGGTGTGGGGAAGTTACCATAACTTCCACTTGGCACATCCAATTTTGGTCAGACCTGTGGAATTGCAGAGAAGAAATTTCAGAGTACTACAGGTTGTAATTTCAAGCTCATAAGGGCTGAAATTGCAGAGATACATCAGAAGTAAGGTCGGTCAGGAGGACAGACTCCAAATCAAAGTTTCCAAGTTATGTTGAATTAAAACTATCATAACATTTTATTGCAATGTCCGATTGAGCTGATTCAAAATCCATTGGAAATATAAAACCTATAATGTTATATTGGAACAAGGATTATAACTATTTGAGACATTTTTCATTAATATATTGAGGTTGGAAGTCAAGGATTGGGGTTGGACCTTAATTAAGAATAAATGACAATACCTAACTTTAGTGGAGATGAAGATAAAGATGAAATAAGTCCCATGGAATGGTTGAGGATGGTAAAGGAATATTGTATGAGGATTGGTATAATTCCTTGTGGGGCATATTTTTTCTTTTTTGGGTGGAGCTCATAAGTGGTGGAGAAGCCTTTATGAAGATAGTAGACTCCACTCCACATGGGAAGAATTTGAAAAAATCTTCTCAGATAAATGGATCAGGGATACAAAAGTGGAGGAAATGTATAGAATTTAAGATTAATTAAAATAAGAAAAGGAAGAGATTAATAAGAAGGGTGAGGAACTATCTAAGATAATATCCTTTAATGAATCACTCATTAAGGAGGTTAAGAAACTAAAGCAAGAAAAGATTAGCAAAGGAAAGAGGGAAAAAGATGAATTAAGAAAAGATTTGAAATAGAAAGATGAAGAGATATGTAGATTACGAAGCCATAATAAAATACTATTGGATGAGGTTAAGAGATTGAAAGAAGAAAAGAAGAATAGTCAAAATAAAGAAGATAGAATAATCTTGGATGAAGAATCTACCGAAATACTACAAGAGGAAATTAGCAAGAAGGTTGAGGAATCCTTAAATACAGATGAGGTAAAGTCAGAAATGCAAGACATAATTGAAGAAGGACGTCATAATTTGATAGATGGGGTCACCTTGCAACTTCAAAAGGATAAAGAAGAAAAGATTCAAGAAGGTCAACAAAAGATACTTGAAGAAGTTGACTCCATCTAGAGGATGTACATGTCAAATATGGTATTATCTCCAAGGCTAGAGTAGTCAAGGACCAATTAAATATTATCAAGGATTCCATTGTCTCTGAAAATAATATAGATGAAATGCATGTGGAGAGTGAAAAAAACCCTCAAATATGAAACTCTATCGACACCCTCATTACCAAGAAAAATTTCAAGGAAGACAAGAAGGACGATATCAACATTATGAAGGAAGAAGGTGGAATACTTGTCAATATTCATGGAACAAGGAATCACCAAACTACTCTTCAACAAGATATTATCATAGACCAACAATCACTACAAATTGGAGAAGCTTCAACAAAAATACATGGAATCAAAGGAAAGAAAATTATGCAACAACTAGACACCAAGGATTAAGACTGAAAAAAAATGATTTTGGATGGATAGATCATCAATAGTGGAATGAAGAAAGAAGGAACATAAGAAAATCATATTACTTGGTTTCATCACATGTGAGTCCTTTAAATGAAAAGATTTGAGGACAAAGATTTTTGAAGGAGGGTACTATGTTATGACCCAAGGGGGGCATATATATGGCTAAATGTATATGATATGACCCCAAGGGGGGGAATATATGGACCTAAATGTACATTTAATGTGTAAATACATATGTAATAGGGTCGACCTAGTGATAAGAGATCATAGCTATATATAAGAGATCATGTGTTCATTTTTGAGGGAAGTGAATTGTGAAGTATGAATGGTATTTAGTTATTTGGAGTGGGTTGCCCTATTATTTAAGGATTTATTGTGTAAATAATCTATATTGGAGTTGTGATTCACATTGACATTCTGTGCATGGTGTGTACTTTTGTTATTTTATGATATTTTAAGTATTTTGGATCATTACACGCACCTTGAGAACAAGAAAGACCTCAAGAAAATCCCTTATACTTCTCTTGCACACTAGAAAGACACCCCAACACCTCTAGTGCACCTACGATCACGCATAGGCACCTTAGAATTGATCTATTGCTTGGTTTTTCTACAAATGCGAAAATCTATTCTATATTTATAGTTATTATGTCCCCACTTTGAGGGTCGACCTGTAAAAATTGGCTAAGACAACCTCAATTTTCTAGTTGGGTTGTCGGATGGAAAAATTTATATCTCCACATTCCTAGGGAGTTAGAATAATATTTATCGGAATAATAGTTCCAACCATGTAACTTGTGCTCCCATTTGAGCTAAGTATGTAGGGTAAGCATTCCTTCAAAGATAGGGTATCCAAACTAATCATCAAAAATAAAAAATTAATGCTTTAAAAAATCTCCATCTTGCAATGTTTATCTTGGACATCAATAGGCTTGTAATATTTATCTAGGACATTTTAAGGCTCCCTATATATTTGACATCGATGACAACAATATTTCCAACAATATACCCCTTTGCATTGATGGAAACCCTTAGTCAATTATTTAATACTCCTCTTGTCTACAACTCTCCTTGTGCATGAAATTCCTCCTCTGTTTGAAAATTCTCCCCCTTTGACATCAATGAAAAATGGATGATCCCCTTAAGCATCTGCTTCCCTTGAAGCACTCCAATGTGAAATTCGAAAGTATATCTCTAATTATTGACAAGGCCTTTTAGAATATTAGCATAGATTTTAGGATTTTCTTCAAGAGAATTTTGATTCTCATCATAGCCAAGACCTGTATTGATGAATGGTGACATTTGAAAACTAAGTATCTCATTTAAAGTTTCATTTCTCTTTTCAAACTTCAATTGAGTATTTGACTTCTTCAATTTCTCCTTTAATGGGACAACTTCATAATCTAACTTCTCACAGGTTTCTTCTTTTTCTTTGTGCTAACTTATCACTGCTTCTTCTAGCTGAATATTTAGGCTGATAATTATTTTCTCTGTTTCTTCAAGATCATGATCCTTCTTTTCATTTTTATGCAATTTCTCCTTCAAATTTATATTCATTTTTCTAAGCATGTCTATTTGTTCTAGGGAACTAACAAATTCTTCTTCAAGATCTTCTTCTTCTTAATCTGGATTTTCTTTCTGATCAACATGCTTTGTTTCCATGGTTATGGAGAGACATTCTTCTTGAGAATTATTGTATTCCCTTTCTGCATATGGATACTTAGTAGAAAAATGTCCTATTCTACCACAATTTGAGCATATGATGGGTGGCCTACCTTTGTATTTTCCAGGTCCTCTTATCTTTCTCACAAATTGTGCTTCTTCTATCTCTGACAGAACACAAGAATAATCCTCAGATATCTCTTCACTGGATCTCTCTTCATAATGTTTTGTAGCTTGTCCCAAATCTGTTTAGTTGTTGTACACTTCATTACCTTGACAATCTTAGAATCTGGTAGGCCACTCAAGATGACCTCTATTGCTTTTTCATTTTTTTCACTTCACTCCTTCCCAGATTTTCTGTATAACTTATTGTGACTGATTCCAAAATACCAAACCCAAGGGCTTGCAAATATATCCTCATTCTTATACTCCATGTTGCATAGTTTGTTCCATTGAACAAAGGAGCTTTTTTTGTAGGGAGACCTTCTTTACAATTCATATGTTCTCAAGATATACCTTCCAGTGGTTAAATTATTTATGAAGGAATATGATACGACACCAATTGTTGAACTTATGATTATACTGAGGGGGAGGTGAATCAATATATGATACTATTGGAATATTCACCAATACTGAGAGGGGAGTGAATCAATATTGAACACTTTTCACCAATTTCAATCACAATATTAACTTATCAATGATTACATTAACTTATGATTGCATTTACCATATCATAAACATATAAATATAAACAATTCATCACATCATACACAGATAGACAATACACCAACATTTTACGTAGAAACCCAAATGTGAGAAAACCATGAGACAATTTCTTATATATCAAATATTACATTCATAGGAAGCACCAACTTCCAAATTCTCTAGCACCAACTGGAAGGAGGCTCCAACCCCCAATTTAAAGGATTCAACTTGAAGGAAGCTACAAATCCTTAAATTCTCCAGCTAAAAACTAGAAGGAGGCTCCAACCTGAATGAAGCTCCAACTCCCTATTTTCTCTGGCTCCATCTAGAAGGAGGCTAAAACCCCCTGATTTATAGGCTCCAACCTAAAGGAATCTCCAAACCCCTTTGTTCTTCGGCACCAAACTGAAGGAGGCTACAACCCCCTTTCCATGCCTCGTCCTTCCGCCCTGAGATATAAGTGTAGGTTTAACCTGTCACTACCACTGATATTGTAATTTCCACTATCCTTGATACATCAACCTGTCACTACCATTGATACTATCATTGCCACTATCATTGATACATCAACCTGTCACTGTCACTTATACATCAACATGTCACTATCACTTATACATTGACCTGCCATTGATATACCATCATCAACCTGTCACCGTCAATATTTCACTAATCAACCTCTCACTATCACTGATACTCAACCTGTCACTGTCAATATGTCATTGTCACTGATACTCAACATCAAAAAAACCAGATCCACTCACATAGATCATGTGCCAAGAACATCTCTCAACCATATTCCAAACATCACCAAAACATGTCTTTATTCACATGACAAATATGTACCAACCATGTACCAAGATCACCAAGAAGTTCCTCGACATGTATCATACCATCATCAATATATGTGTCTCAACCATGTACCAAAACATCAATGATATGCATCAACCATGTACCAACACCTGTACCATATCATGCATCAACCATGTACCAAACCCTGTACCATAAAATGCATCAACCATGTACCAAGATATGCCTCATACATATACCAAAGTATATCTCAAACCATGTGCACAATATCCAAGATGCTCCTCAAACCAAAATATATTCCATAAACCATGTACCATGAGATGTGCCTCAACCAAATACCATATCACTCATGATATGTCTCAATCATGCCATACACCATGTACCATAAGATATTCCAAGATGTGTCTCAACATGTACCAACATCACCAAGACATTCCTTAAACATATGCCAACATCACAAAGATGTGCCTCTAACAATGAGTCATAACAACCATACACAATGTACCAAGGATATATATCAAGCATGTATTTACCTCAATCACATGCATCCATGTACCAAAAGGCCACCAATACATTCCTTAAGCATGTTCCAAACCATCCATGATATAAGCCTCAATAACACATAAAATCCATACCTTTACTTATTAAGAAGACCTGGTGCATAAAATCACAGACCTGGACGACATCATCTTCAAAAATCATAAAATAGCATCATCATTGAGTTTTACCACAACCTCGTTGGATAAAAAACTCTATCATGCAGGGCCTCATGAGATGAGTGTCGTACAACCTGTAGACTGACCCATGAGACACCTATAGTCTGACCTGTAGGGGTCAACTAAATTAGGGTTTTCTTAGAAAAAACCATCGCACACCTGAAATCTTGAAACTTTCTCCTCTGCACTCCTTCACCACCTCAGATTCGCCATCTCAAGTTCTCCAANTCAACAAGATATTATCATAGACCAACAATCACTACAAATTGGAGAAGCTTCAACAAAAATACATGGAATCAAAGGAAAGAAAATTATGCAACAACTAGACACCAAGGATTAAGACTGAAAAAAAATGATTTTGGATGGATAGATCATCAATAGTGGAATGAAGAAAGAAGGAACATAAGAAAATCATATTACTTGGTTTCATCACATGTGAGTCCTTTAAATGAAAAGATTTGAGGACAAAGATTTTTGAAGGAGGGTACTATGTTATGACCCAAGGGGGGCATATATATGGCTAAATGTATATGATATGACCCCAAGGGGGGGAATATATGGACCTAAATGTACATTTAATGTGTAAATACATATGTAATAGGGTCGACCTAGTGATAAGAGATCATAGCTATATATAAGAGATCATGTGTTCATTTTTGAGGGAAGTGAATTGTGAAGTATGAATGGTATTTAGTTATTTGGAGTGGGTTGCCCTATTATTTAAGGATTTATTGTGTAAATAATCTATATTGGAGTTGTGATTCACATTGACATTCTGTGCATGGTGTGTACTTTTGTTATTTTATGATATTTTAAGTATTTTGGATCATTACACGCACCTTGAGAACAAGAAAGACCTCAAGAAAATCCCTTATACTTCTCTTGCACACTAGAAAGACACCCCAACACCTCTAGTGCACCTACGATCACGCATAGGCACCTTAGAATTGATCTATTGCTTGGTTTTTCTACAAATGCGAAAATCTATTCTATATTTATAGTTATTATGTCCCCACTTTGAGGGTCGACCTGTAAAAATTGGCTAAGACAACCTCAATTTTCTAGTTGGGTTGTCGGATGGAAAAATTTATATCTCCACATTCCTAGGGAGTTAGAATAATATTTATCGGAATAATAGTTCCAACCATGTAACTTGTGCTCCCATTTGAGCTAAGTATGTAGGGTAAGCATTCCTTCAAAGATAGGGTATCCAAACTAATCATCAAAAATAAAAAATTAATGCTTTAAAAAATCTCCATCTTGCAATGTTTATCTTGGACATCAATAGGCTTGTAATATTTATCTAGGACATTTTAAGGCTCCCTATATATTTGACATCGATGACAACAATATTTCCAACAATATACCCCTTTGCATTGATGGAAACCCTTAGTCAATTATTTAATACTCCTCTTGTCTACAACTCTCCTTGTGCATGAAATTCCTCCTCTGTTTGAAAATTCTCCCCCTTTGACATCAATGAAAAATGGATGATCCCCTTAAGCATCTGCTTCCCTTGAAGCACTCCAATGTGAAATTCGAAAGTATATCTCTAATTATTGACAAGGCCTTTTAGAATATTAGCATAGATTTTAGGATTTTCTTCAAGAGAATTTTGATTCTCATCATAGCCAAGACCTGTATTGATGAATGGTGACATTTGAAAACTAAGTATCTCATTTAAAGTTTCATTTCTCTTTTCAAACTTCAATTGAGTATTTGACTTCTTCAATTTCTCCTTTAATGGGACAACTTCATAATCTAACTTCTCACAGGTTTCTTCTTTTTCTTTGTGCTAACTTATCACTGCTTCTTCTAGCTGAATATTTAGGCTGATAATTATTTTCTCTGTTTCTTCAAGATCATGATCCTTCTTTTCATTTTTATGCAATTTCTCCTTCAAATTTATATTCATTTTTCTAAGCATGTCTATTTGTTCTAGGGAACTAACAAATTCTTCTTCAAGATCTTCTTCTTCTTAATCTGGATTTTCTTTCTGATCAACATGCTTTGTTTCCATGGTTATGGAGAGACATTCTTCTTGAGAATTATTGTATTCCCTTTCTGCATATGGATACTTAGTAGAAAAATGTCCTATTCTACCACAATTTGAGCATATGATGGGTGGCCTACCTTTGTATTTTCCAGGTCCTCTTATCTTTCTCACAAATTGTGCTTCTTCTATCTCTGACAGAACACAAGAATAATCCTCAGATATCTCTTCACTGGATCTCTCTTCATAATGTTTTGTAGCTTGTCCCAAATCTGTTTAGTTGTTGTACACTTCATTACCTTGACAATCTTAGAATCTGGTAGGCCACTCAAGATGACCTCTATTGCTTTTTCATTTTTTTCACTTCACTCCTTCCCAGATTTTCTGTATAACTTATTGTGACTGATTCCAAAATACCAAACCCAAGGGCTTGCAAATATATCCTCATTCTTATACTCCATGTTGCATAGTTTGTTCCATTGAACAAAGGAGCTTTTTTTGTAGGGAGACCTTCTATACAATTCATATGTTCTCAAGATATACCTTCCAGTGGTTAAATTATTTATGAAGGAATATGATACGATACCAATTGTTGAACTTATGATTATACTGAGGGGGAGGTGAATCAATATATGATACTATTGGAATATTCACCAATATTGAGAGGGGAGTGAATCAATATTGAACACTTTTCACCAATTTCAATCACAATATTAACTTATCAATGATTACATTAACTTATGTTTGCATTTACCATATCATAAACATATAAATATAAACAATTCATCACATCATACACAGATACACAATACACCAACATTTTACGTAGAAACCCAAATGTGAGAAAACCATGAGACAATTTCTTATATATCAAATATTACATTCATAGGAAGCACCAACTTCCAAATTCTCTAGCACCAACTGGAAGGAGGCTCCAACCCCCAATTTAAAGGATTCAACTTGAAGGAAGCTACAAATCCTTAAATTCTCCAGCTAAAAACTAGAAGGAGGCTCCAACCTGAATGAAGCTCCAACTCCCTATTTTCTCTGGCTCCATCTAGAAGGAGGCTAAAACCCCCTGATTTATAGGCTCCAACCTAAAGGAATCTCCAAACCCCTTTGTTCTTCGGCACCAAACTGAAGGAGGCTACAACCCCCTTTCCATGCCTCGTCCTTCCGCCCTGAGATATAAGTGTAGGTTTAACCTGTCACTACCACTGATATTGTAATTTCCACTATCCTTGATACATCAACCTGTCACTACCATTGATACTATCATTGCCACTATCATTGATACATCAACCTGTCACTGTCACTTATACATCAACATGTCACTATCACTTATACATTGACCTGCCATTGATATACCATCATCAACCTGTCACCGTCAATATTTCACTAATCAACCTCTCACTATCACTGATACTCAACCTGTCACTGTCAATATGTCATTGTCACTGATACTCAACATCAAAAAAACCAGATCCACTCACATAGATCATGTGCCAAGAACATCTCTCAACCATATTCCAAACATCACCAAAACATGTCTTTATTCACATGACAAATATGTACCAACCATGTACCAAGATCACCAAGAAGTTCCTCGACATGTATCATACCATCATCAATATATGTGTCTCAACCATGTACCAAAACATCAATGATATGCATCAACCATGTACCAACACCTGTACCATATCATGCATCAACCATGTACCAAACCCTGTACCATAAAATGCATCAACCATGTACCAAGATATGCCTCATACATATACCAAAGTATATCTCAAACCATGTGCACAATATCCAAGATGCTCCTCAAACCAAAATATATTCCATAAACCATGTACCATGAGATGTGCCTCAACCAAATACCATATCACTCATGATATGTCTCAATCATGCCATACACCATGTACCATAAGATATTCCAAGATGTGTCTCAACATGTACCAACATCACCAAGACATTCCTTAAACATATGCCAACATCACAAAGATGTGCCTCTAACAATGAGTCATAACAACCATACACAATGTACCAAGGATATATATCAAGCATGTATTTACCTCAATCACATGCATCCATGTACCAAAAGGCCACCAATACATTCCTTAAGCATGTTCCAAACCATCCATGATATAAGCCTCAATAACACATAAAATCCATACCTTTACTTATTAAGAAGACCTGGTGCATAAAATCACAGACCTGGACGACATCATCTTCAAAAATCATAAAATAGCATCATCATTGAGTTTTACCACAACCTCGTTGGATAAAAAACTCTATCATGCAGGGCCTCATGAGATGAGTGTCGTACAACCTGTAGACTGACCCATGAGACACCTATAGTCTGACCTGTAGGGGTCAACTAAATTAGGGTTTTCTTAGAAAAAACCATCGCACACCTGAAATCTTGAAACTTTCTCCTCTGCACTCCTTCACCACCTCAGATTCGCCATCTCAAGTTCTCCAATAAATCACTTTCTCACTTGTAATATATTCAATAAACTTGTGTATGTAAATCTACTAATGAGAGGCTCTTTGAGGTTTATTTATACTTTTTCAAAGTGAATTATTTTCTTAACTTTAGGGTCGACCTGTACTTTCTTGTTATAATTGTTTTACCCTTAATTAATGACTTGCCACTTCTTTTTGCAACCGTTTAGGGACTTGTTAACCATTCTTCAAGGATTCTAACTTCATTAGGGCATATCTCTTCAACTGTGAGGAACTAGGTGGTGTACCACCTACCGTTGGAAATGACATGATGAGGATTATCCATCTATGAGTGTGTTACATGTGTTTTCACTATCCTTCATCCTCTTTTTCCTCAAACAAATTTGGGCTTCATGACCACACCTATGGGGCTTCTCAACCACTTAACCATTTAACCATGTTTTCAGGTCTTCTTATAGAATTCTTCAAAGTTTCTTCCTGTGAGGGCTATGCTTAAAGCTATGCCATATGGGACCACTTTGGACACTTCTCCAAATACACCCATCACTTCTAGATTCTTTCAAACTTGCCTTCCAAAATTTCGTTAGGGATTCTTATAGGGTTGACCAAGATTGACATCAATGATAACCAACTATCCAACAATCTCCCTCTTTGGCATTGATTGAAACACTCATATTTCCCCTATGACCATCGATCCTCGTCTTTCTCTTTCGATGTTTCTCTCCCCCTTTGACATCAATGGAAAATGATATCTCCCCTTAGGGATGCTCCCCATGTCTTCATTCTTTTAATATTTCTCTTCTGATCTTTCTATTTATCCCCCTTTAATATCATGGGAAAGAGGGTAACTCCTCTTGTTGGTATGTCTCTCCCTATCTTCATCCTTTTGATATTTCTTTCATGATCTCTTTGTACTGACGATTTCTCTCCCCTTGACTCCTCTGCAAGATGTCATGTATATCAATGTGGGGATTCTTGTACTTGCTTCCTTTCCTCTCTTCCAGTGCTTCTTGTCCATTGGTGTTTCCTCTTTCAATTCAATGACATATACAAAAATAATTCAAAGTTACTTGATTTCAAATATTCATGTATTGTCATGTTCACTGCTTAGATATCAATGACCATACTTTTCAACAATTTTCCTTTGATGATGTAGCTTCTGCTGATGATTTATCTTCCCCTGTCTTTTTTTTCCTTTCAATGCTTATCTTTTTGTGACCGATTGATTCCACCTGTTAATATGATTTCATCTACTATTATGCATCTTCTCTGACTCATGTCTTATATACCTTCCAAATGTCTCATGAATTCATATTTGTCCATATGTCATAAAAAATTTCATGACTCTACTACTCAACTGCACACAATGTTGACCCATTTTCCGCAACTGATTACAACATATTACTTCTCTTCAAACTGAATCAAATATGTCCACTAGTCTAATCTATCTTTAACACATCCTACAGTCTGTATGTCACTTCTTGGAATCTTCTATACAATCATGAACCTATGCCTAAAAATTATGCCAATGATATTATTCATAATTTTCAATTGATACCTGCATGGGAATGTGTTCCGAAAGATGCTCCCCAAACAATCGAACTGTCATAAGACATTCTACACTTATGTCATCAAACCACTCTAAAACTAGCTTCCCAAAATATGCAAACACTTCAAACTTCTCAAAAGATAGTTCTCTAATATGTAATTTGTTTCTTAGACTCCCCCTCTTCAATATTCATGTTTACTAGGAATATCCAAGACGGATGGCTCATAAAGGTGGAGGAATCCTCCATAATGAAAAGTAATCTTCCTCTTCGCCCATGGATTCATAATATTCTCTAATTCTAACATCTTCTTCTTCATCATCTTCTTGAATTATAACATTTTCATCTTCATCTTGAATTATGAAATCTTCCTCTTTATCTGTACATCCATCATGATCTTGCACCACTACAAATCCTAAGAGTATGATCTATCATATTTCTTCATTCACTTTCTCTTCATTCACTTGTTCTTCATTCACATGTTCTTTCTTTCTTTTCCAAACCTTCTTATATCTGATATCAATGTTTTCTATCATGGAAGTATTCATCATGCTTCTACAATCATGAGCTATGTGCCCATAGTTGTGGAATTTGTAAAATTCAATATTGTGTCAGGCCACATAAACATTTATTGCTTGACCATTTCTTCCATAATCTCTATAATCTACAACTTTATGTCGAAAGTTATTACAAGTAAAACAATAACCATAAAAAAAAAATTGATACCTGGGAGTGAATGATCTTCTTTGTGATGTAGTCCTTATGAATGCATTCCTTGGATGATCACAATCGTCTCTTCTATTGTTTCCTTCAAAATTGTTGAAGCTTATTTGATACTTGAAAGTGGAGGGTCTTCTTTGATATTTGTCTCTTTTGTAATCTTATTTTTGAGTCTTCTCTATTTCTGGAATGTTCTCCTTTGAGAACTCACATTATTCCTTCTTGATAGGTCCTCTAATGATTTCCACATAACTCTTAGCCTTCTCTTCATTCTTCCTTTCTAATAACCTACAACATTTAACTTCAACTTTATTTACCGGTGGTGTGGAGCTTCCTCTCTCTTCAACATTCTTATTGATCTTGACAACTTTAACTCATAATGTGACAATGTTTTCTTCAAGCTTCTCACAATATTCTTCTTTCTTCATCATCTTCATCTTCATGACTTCTTTTGTTCTCTTTGCTTCTTCAAGTTGGGTCTTTAAGGTGATGATTTCTTCTTCAAGTCTTATTTTTTGTTGACTAAATTCTGCTTCAGTCTTGTTTACATCCTCAGATATTTCCTTAAGATGACTTGTAAAAGTTTCTTCTCTCTTCTCTACTTCCTTTCTCTGTGATACTATTTTGGCTTCCAGACACTAATTCTCTTTCAACTGATCCTTCAGAGTTTCTTCAATTACTTTGTCTTTGTCCAACTGATCTTTTAGATTCATGACAACCTACCTGACTTCTCTAGTACTTTCCTTTAGCCCGATCAATTCCTCCTTGAGGGACTTGTTTTCCCTTCTTTCCTTATTTATCTCACTTAAAGAACTGATTAGTTCAACCTCAAAATCCACTATGTCTACTTCACAATATTCTTCTTTTGATTCTGTTTGACATAATGAACATTTTTCTTCTTGTTTTTCTTCATCATATTCTTTATTCTAATTATCATTCTCTAGTTATGCGATAAGATGAGATTCCTTAAAGTAGATATTATGTAGCTTATACCAAATTTCTTTGGTTGATGAACATTTTCCCACTTTGTCTTTTACCGAATCAGGTGATCCTTCCAAGATGAAATCCATTGCTATTTGTTTGTTTCTCTTCAATTCCTTCTTGGCTACATTGTTTGGTTTCTTTGAAGCGATGTATCCTGTAACAACTGATTTCCATTGAACATCTAATCCCTATGCCTATAAAAATGGTTTCATTATTGTGCTCCATATTTCATAGTTCAAATCATTTTGACCATTAAACATTGGCACTCCACTCTTAGTGCAATCCATGATCTACCTTCCATCAGTTAAATTGATTCATGAAGGACCTTCTCTGATTCCAATTGTTGGAATATTCACGAATACTAAGAGGGGGGGTGAATTAGTATTGAGCACATTTTACCAATTTTGATCACAACATTAACTTATCAATGATTCCATTCACTAATATGATTGCATTTTACATATCATAAACATATAACCATAAACAATTCATCACATCATAAACAGATACACAGTACATCGGTATTTTACGTGGAAACCCAAATGGGAGAAAACCATGGAAAAATTTCTTATATATCAAAGATTACATTAAGAGGAAGCACCAACTTCCAAATTATCCAGCACAAAATCAAAGGAGGCTCCAACCCCCTATTTACAGGCTCCAACCTGAAGGAAGCTACAACTCCCCGAATTCTCTATCTACATCTGGAAGGAGGCTCCAACCCCTTAGTTTAAAGAATCCAACTTGAAGAAATCTCCAACTCCTTTTGTTCTCTGGCTCCAACCAGAAGGAGGCTACAACCCGTTTATGTTCAGGCTCCAACCCGAAGGAATATCTAACTCCCTGTGTTCTCTAGCACCAACTGGAAGGAGGTTACAACCTACTTTCCTTTCTCCATCTTGTCGTCCTGAAATATAAGTTTAGAATCAACCTATTACTACCACTGATATTGTCACTACCACTATCACTGATACAACAACATGTCACTTTCACTTACACATTAACCTGCCAATTTCAATATGTCACTAATATACCATCATCAACCTGTTATTGTCAATCTGTCATTGATAAACTTGTCACTATCACTGATACTCAACCTGTCACTATTAATATGTCACTGTCACTGATACTCAACATCAAGAAAACCAGATCCACTCACATAGATCATATACCAAGAAAATATCTCAACCAGATGCCCAACATCACAAAAACATGCCTTTAGTCATGTCTCAAATATGTACTGAGCATGTACCAAGATCATCAAGAAGTTCCTCAACATGTATGATACCATCGTCAAGATATGTGTCTCAATCATGTACCAAAACATCAATGATATGCATCAACCATGTACCAAAACTTGTACCATATCATGCATCAACCATGTACTAAAACATCAATGATATACATCAACCATGTACCAAAACCTGTACCATATCATGCATCAATCATGTACCAAAAATTGTACCATCACTACAACAAAACATGCAATTAGTGCCTAAAATAGCATCAAAATTTAGTGTATTTTAGTTCATGAATTGGACACATTTTCCGACGCAAAACTGGGCACAATATGGAATTTTTTATTTTTTTCCATATTTAGCACTGGATTTTCCGCCAAATTTAGCGTCGGTAAAATAACACTTGGAATAACGCCATGAGTAGCGCCAGGTTTAGCACCGAGAATAGTTCCAATAATAGCACAAGTTTTAGTGCTAGGAATAGCGCCAGGTTTATCACCAGGAATAGCATTGGGTTTAGCATTGGGAATAGCATCGAGAATAGTGCCAAGAATAGCACCAGGTGTTCATTCCATTTTTTCTTCTGATATGCCTTCCAATTTTTATTCCATTTTTGCATCTAGTTTGGCTTCCCATTTTACGTCTAGTTTTTCTTCTGATATGGCTTCGAATTTTGCTTCCAGTTTGGCACCAGGAATAACACCAGTTTTAGCACTAGGTGTTTCTTCTAGTTTTTCTTTTGATATTCCTTCCAATTTTGCTTCCATTTTGGCTACTAGTTTGGCTTCCAATTTTATGTCCAGTTTTGCTTCTGATATGGCTTCCAATTTTGCTTCCAGTTTGGCTTCCAGTTTTACATCTAGTTTTTCTTCCTATTTTTCTTATGGTTTGAATTCCACTTTTTCTTATGGTGTGGCTTCCAATTTGGCTTTCATTGTTGCTTCTTTTCTTTTTTCCAAAAATGCTTCTTGTTTTTCTTACAATTATTAATTTAATATGTTTTATTTCAATTTAATTAGTTAAATATATCATGTCTCTTAAATAACTTATATGATTATACAATAAGTCATATAAATGCATTTGAAATATTTTATAGGATAACATTTATAAATAATTTTTAAGAAAACAAACATCCATATAGATTAACAACATCATTATACTTATTAAATCTCCATCAAAATAGAATCTACAACATTCTGAATATATAAAATAACAAGATAATTATTATAACATGATCATCATCTATAATTAAAACAATGAGTCAAATATCTATAATTTAAGTGAATTTGACAACATCCATCATGAGTAGTAAATCAAAACCATCATACGTAATAAATATATATCCAAAAATCAACCAATTTCAATATATAAAAAATGACGAGTCAATATTGATAAGATCATCATCATATATAAATAAAACAAGTGAAAGTCAAATATATATGTTAGTAGATCAATAACATATGAAAATGATACATCATGTACAAATTATATAAATAAAAATGATAAATTATGTAAGACAAAATGATACGTCATGTCCAAACGATATAAGTCAACATGAAACATGTCAAAATGATACAACTCAATAATATGGTACTGGAGGTCATGAAATTGATACATATGATAATAACTATGAAAAGAGGCATTATAACAATATATAAAAAATGATCCATGATGTAGTTTATACGATCATGAATGTCACTAGATGCTACTAGCAACTACCTCAACATCATCATCACCATCGTGATCACGATCATGATCATCGTCATCGACAACAACATCACTGTCATTTGCATATTTATTACCATGAGAATCATCTTCCATCTTAGCATCGGACCCAACATCATGATCTGGATCTATCTTTTGAGAATGACCCAGATCTTCTGGAATATCCTTATTCTACAAAAACAAACATTTAGAATGAAAAGTTATTATCTATTTCATGCAATAATTAATTTCTCTGCTATATATCTAATATTACAACATATGAAATGAAACGATAATCATATTACATCATATCAAATTGCACATATGATAACAAACTTTCAAAAAAGTTACAATTGAGATGTCATTCCAATGATGTAAAACATTAAACAATTCCAATAAACGTTAGTAAATATCATAAAAAAATGACATGCCTTGCCTTGACACGTCTTTCCTTTCCTTGACATGCCATACCTTTCCTTTCCTTGGCATGCCATGCCTTGCCTTGCCATGCCATGCCTTTCTTTGCCATGCCTTTCCTTGCCTTGGCATTCCTTTCCTTGACATGCCTTGCCTTGACTTGACATGTTATTTCCTTACCTTGACATCTCATTCCTTTCCTTGCCTTGACATGCCATACCTTGGCTTTCCTTGACATGCCATGCCTTGCCTTGACATGTCATGCCTAGCCTTGCCATTTCTTGCCTTGACAAGCCATGCCTTTCCTTGACATGTCTTGCCTTGCCTTGACATGCCATGCCTTCCTTGCCTTGACATGCTATGCCTTTCCTTGACATGTCATGCCTATCCTTTCCATGCCTTTCCTTGACAAGCCATGCCTGCCTTTCTTTGACATGTCTTTCCTTGCCTTGACATGCCATGCCTTGCCTTGCCTTGACATGCCATGCCTTGCCTTGCCTTGACATGCCATGCTTTACATTCCCATACCATGCCTTGCCTTTCCATGCCATGCCATGCCTTGTCATATCTTCCCTTGCCTTGACATGCCTTTCCTTGACAAGCCATGCCTTTCCTTGCCATGCCATGCCATGACATTCCTTGCCTTGCCTTTCCTTTCCATGTCATTCCATGCCTTGACATGTCAAAGCATGCCTTGGCTTGACATGCCATGCCTTTCATTGACATGCCTTGCCTTGCCTTGACATGTCATGCCTTTCCTTCCCATGCCCTTCCATGCCTTAACATGTCTTTCCTTGGCTTGACATGCCTTGCCTTGAGAAGCCATGTCTTTCCTTGACATGCCTTGCCTTTCCTTGACAAGCCAGACCTTGCCTTGACATGTCTTGCCTTGCCTTGACATGACATGCTTTTCCATGTGTTGTCATGCCTTTCCATGCCTTTCCATTCCTTTCCTTGACATGCCATGCCTTTCCTTGCCTTTACATTCCATGTCTTGCCTTGCCATTCCATGCCTTGCCTTGACATGAAATTACTTGCCTTGATATCCCATGACTTGACTTGGCATGCATTTCCTTTACATGCCTTGCCTTGAATTGACATGACATTTCCTTTCCTTAACATGTCATGCCTTGTCTTTCCTTGACATGCCATGCCTTGCCTTACCTTGATATTCCATGCCATGCCTAGTCTTTTAATGCCTTGCCTTGACATGTCTTCTCCTGCTTTGTCATGCCTTTCCTTGACAATCCATGCCTTTCCTTGACAAGCCATGCCTTTCCTTGACAAGTCTTTCCTTGCCTTGAAATGCCATGCTTTACCATGCATTGTCATGCGAATTTCCTTGCAATTCCTTACATTTCCACACATTCCCTTTCCTTTCCTTGCCATGCCTTGCCTTGACATGCCATGCATTTCCTTGACATTCCTTGCATTGCCTTGCCTTGGCATGACTTGGCATGCCTTGCCCTGACATGCCTTGACATGCCATGCCTTGCCTTTCCATGTCATGCCTTTCCTTGACATGTCTTTCCTTGACATGCATTTCCTTGAATCGACATGCCATGCCTTTCCTTGACATGCCATGCCTAGCCTTTCCATTCCTTGCCTTGACAAGCCGTACCATAACTTGACATGCCTTGCCTTGCCTTGACAAGCCATGCCTTGCCTTGACATGTCTTTCCTTTCCTTGACATGGCATGCTTTTCCATGCATTGTCATGCCTTACCATGACTTGCCTTGTAATTCCTTGCCTTTCCATGCATTCCCTTGCCTTGCCTTTCCATGCATTCCCTTGCCTTGCCTTGCCTTGCCTTGATATGCCATGCCTTGCCTTTCCATTCATTTACTTGACATGCCTTTCCTTTCCTTGACATGCGATGCCTTGCTTTGACATGCGATGCCTTGCATTGACATGCCTTGCCTTGACATGCCATGCCTTTCCTTTCCTTGACATGTTGTGATTTTCCTTGACATTCCTTGCTTTGACAAGCCATGCCTTTCCTTTCCTTGACATGCTGTGATTTTCCTTGACATTCCTTGCTTTGACAAGCCATGCCTTGCCTTGACATGTATTTCATTGCCTTGACATGTCATGCATTGCCTTTCCTTGACATGCCATGCATTGCCATGACATTCATTTCCTTGACATGTCGTGCCTTTCCTTGACATGCCTTTCCTTTCCTTGGCATTCATTTCCTTGACATGCCTTGCCTTGACTTGACATGCCATTTCCTTTCCTTGACATGCCATGCCTTTTCTGGACAAGCCATGCCCTCACAAGTTATATATTTCATGAGTTACATAGTCACCTCATCCCATGGTGATCGTAGAGTTTCTCTCTTAACCCCATTCTTTGTTTCTTCCAATTTTTCATAGATCTCGAGGAAATATTTCTTTGCATATAATGCTAGTTTCCTTTCCTCTTTGTCCCATGGAAACCCAAAAATAAGTCTTGTTACACTCACCAATATTGGTTCATTGAATTTAATCCATAAACCCTTGACTATGGTGGAATATTTTTGTTCCTCCAAATTGTGGAAATTTTGTTCAAATTCTAAAGAAATATTATTATCAAATCCTTTAAGTCTATTTAAGCATGGATTTCTAGAACACTTCAACCACTTTTGGGTTGGAATATAGTTTATAGGTGTCTATAGGATCTCTTTTGTTGAAGCCAGTCCCAATTCTTGACAATTGATCAGGCCCTTGTACCAAAGATAACTTTTTTCTGTTTGCATTCCACCCTATACTACTATTCCACTAATAGTATAAGCAAAAAAAAATATTGTTTTATAATGAATTTTTTTTATGATTTTAATCCATCATTTTACTTATGGAAGAGAAGATATAAATCTATATCTTCTAAGTCTTCTTCTTGTCCATCTCTATGAGAAGACTTTTTTTTTTTTTAACTTGGGGGTCTTTAAAAATTCAGGATTCTTCTCAGAAAACTTAGATCTGTTTCCTTAACTCAAGGTCCTTTTAGAATTCGAACTTTTTTAGATCATTCAAAATATTATTTCTCAGCTCAAGGTTAGACTATGGGAGCGGTTTCAATGATATGGACTTCATAGTAAATATTCTTATGCGTGTTTCTTTAAAGTGACAACCAATGGATAAAGAAAGAACCAATGCATTGAGTGAATGCATATTTATTTTATATGAGCCTCCCATTACAGGAATCAGACACATAAAAAAATTTCATGGTATCATTATTCATCTCTTACGTGATTTAAATTAAACACATTTGTTCCCCAAAAGCATAAATAGAAGAGAGTTTTAGGTACATGTCTATTAGGTGATTTTGAACTATGGACTTGTTGTTATGTCGTTATCTTGTCAACTAATCTATAAGATGTCCTTTTACATAAAATGGTATTTACGCTTGAATACATATCACTGCATGTCCTCAGGTGCAATTTAGCATCATCCTGTGGAGGTGACAATCAAGGGCTAGCATAAAAGAAAATTATGACATCTCTATCAAGAAATTGTCTACTTTAACAACAACAATTGAGGGCTTGTGTAAAAGGAACATCCCAAAGAAAAAAGTAAACTAAGAAAGAGCTATTAACAAGAATTTAGTGGGAAATGAAATACAAAGAAAGAGACGTAACATATACATTCACATTGACTAATAAATTCATGTAAAATGAAGAGATAGTAGACACATATAGGACGACATCAAGTTGAACAATAAATTGCATGGGAAAAGAATAGTTGCTTTCCAACTCTGTAGGAATGATATAAATAAAAATGAGGATGCAATGGTCGTTGTTCTACCCAGGTTTCATTTTTGTGCACCAGGACATGACTGCTATCTCTTTATCCAGCATGACTGTCTACCTAAAGAAATGGGAAAAGCAAGGAGGAGGTCTGAAATATTTTTTATGGTTATTGTAAATTCCAAGGACTGTCAAGTGTTAAGGTAATTATCTTTAATTATTAGAAAATAAAAATAATGTGTACACGCACTTGAAAAAGCACCATAAATAAGAGTACTTACCCAATAAATCCACTGCTTCATCTATTCGATCATGATTCACAACATACATTTCAAAATATGTACACTAACCCAAAAGTATGGCATTTCAAAACTGAAAAGTACATGTCCACTGACCTTTGGTTGAGTGTTAAGTTGGGAGAACTTGCCATGAAGAAACCTGGTTTTAAATCCCGTGGACACCACCTTCCCACCAATATGAGTATTAAGAACCGAAGAAGCAGTAGTTGATAGTGGGCCCTCTTACAATCACTTTGTTTCCTGGAATCTTATGTCACTCTGTTGTATCAACACTCTAGTCTTAAATTTTCAAATAACCTAGTAAAAATAAAACTGAAAAGATAAAATGTTTAGACTTTGTTTAATCTTAATCCAAAAATAATATGTTTTTACTTTACCCAATGCCTACCTTTGTTCGAGCCAATCCTTTTCTTTCCCTTTCTCTATTTATCTTATTCAACTATCAAGCTAATGTGCTAGACTCTAGTGATAGCACGAAGTCATGGGAAAGGAAGCTCATAGAGAAAACATCAACACAGTTGAGAGCTTGGATACTTGTTTTCATGTTAAAGTTACTAACATGTTTTCTACTGACTGAATTTTCTTCCCATGGAAAATGATTTCAACTGTAATATTTCAACTTCTTCCTATCTTTTCATTTTCCAGAAATTCTTGCATACTGATCTTTATGTTTTCAACCCATATGATATAGATGTGTTTGTTCAGAAGGCATATGTTCATATGCCTATACTGTATATTCTAAGGAAAAGGTCCATCGTGCTCTTCCTAGCAGAGTTTAGAAGTTACCCATGTTTGTCTCATCTGGATTAGCTTGAGTTTGTTCTATCCTAAAAGGTCAAAATACCAAGAATAGATTTAGAATGCTTGAATGACCAGCCAACTGGTGATTCATTCATAAATGCTCAAACACAACTATTAAGGAATTATAAAAAAAAATGTGTCAGTTTACTTCTATTTTGGCAGATTGAGGCAAATAAAAGATGTTACAGCTCATAAACAAGAATTAACCCTACAAGGATGTCATGGAGTATTTCAAGTCGATCCAAGTCCCAAAGCACATGGGCTAAGGAGTGTTGCATTTAAGTTTTTCACACAATGATCAAATTTTGTCAACATAGAAGTTGAACGAATTATCAAACAAATTAGATAATAATTTATATTTTCTCGTTCTAAAATCTGACCTCAAGATAATGAAACCTCTATTGCATTTCCTAGAATATGAGTAAAATATGGTTTTTGATGCAGATGCACTTCTCTTTCCACTTTCTGTAATGACTTTTGGATGAAAATCCTGCAAGCTTTGATGCATTTATCGAAGTGGAAGTTGATGAAACTTGATGTGGATTTATATTGTCTAAACTGCAGAGATTATCCTTCCGAAAATTTAAAAATGATAGCCTCTTTGTTTATATTTCAGTGTTTCTAATTTGACATACGTTTTGGTATATTATTTTTGCTTACTTCATTGTTTTTTACACCTAAGTGAATGCTTTTTGTTTGGGTGTATGTTAATTGCAGGCTATCCCAAAATAGAAAAGAGAGCAAGTTTGTTTACAAAAGAAATTGGTATTGATTATTCATGGAAAGACAATCCACTTAGAAATGCAACTGAAGATGATCCGGAAATGATTTGAGTGGCTATTGAGGAACAAAATGATGCAGAATTGGGTAAGGATTGGATCGCACAACTTGGTGTGATTGATTTTGCAATACAATGTAAAGCTTAGCAAATCACCCCTTTATGGTAAGCAAATGCCTTGTAAAGCTTAGCAAATCACCCCTTTATGGTAAGCAAATGCCTTACAATAACGTTTTGGATGCACTAATTTGTGGTGAATCCTTTGATAGTAATTCTGCTTCTAGTGCTTTTGATGGTTCAAATATTAAGTGGCCATTTAGAACTCACTTTCCTCCTATCTATTAATGGGCACTGGGGATTTTGATTAAAAAAAACCTGAAGAAAATAACAGTTGTAGGAAAATGGTGTGGAAGGGTTTAGATGGTTAACCAAGTTCATCCATATTTGGTAGGTCAAAGTGTTTCACAACAACCTGATTTCTTAACTAACCAGATATGATGGAGTGAAGTGAGTGGATCTCAATGATGTCCGAGGAAACTGAGAACAACATATTTAGACATTAAATCTAAGTCCAAAATATGCACAAAAGAAACCTGTGATGAGAAACTATTTATCCACTCCACAAATACAAGAAAGTTGGATGTAGACAGAATTTTGTCTAAGCAAATAAAAAAGCACATGGAAGAAGCAATCCTTGAGAGTAAAATGAAGGTTCAACTTTTGAAGGACACAATCTTAGACACTGTTGTAGAGGACCCCATGCACTTTGCCAGTTTACAAGATCCAAATCTAGAGGACCCTTTCTGTGGAGGCCTCTGTTGGGATGAATTCTTGTGAAGATATTTTTTCTTTGTCAAAAAGAAAAACTGAAAATATATAGCCAAGATTACATGTAAAAACAGGAAAGAATGCAAAACATAGCTTGATTGAGAATATAGTCACTTATAAGGTGGAGGGGAGTTATCTTGAACATGAAGATTCCAAAATAAGAAAAATCCAGATGGTTGAGACACATACGGGAACTAATGGGCATATTTCCCAATATTTGAAAGTCAATTTGGGTAGCATTTTGCATTGTACACACATAGGAATCGAGGCAGTTACGACTGAATACAATGTGGACAAGTATAGTAGTCTAAACTAGGTAAAGAGTGGTGATATTTCATCCAGATGATGTGATTCAAAGGAAATGTCTAAGAAGATGATGTTGTCTACATCTACAGGAATTAATTCAATTAAATCAACATTATCATATTCCTGTCAGATTACATATGCAGGTAAAATGAGAAGCAAAAGAAGAAACAGGCTGACTGGAATGATATTTTTGAGGTTCTACAAAATCTTGCAGAAAATAATCAAGGTGACAATAACAATAATCTGGGTGATAAATATTAGATTGCACATTCAATGTATGATAAACCTTACATAGTGTTGAGTATTAGTTCGATGAATTCTTGTGTGAGGGGCACTGCAGATTTTGCTTGTTTCTCTGTAGATATCAACTTTATGAACAATGTGTACAACTTTTATTCAACTTTGTGCACAACATGTACAACTTTTATTCACGGGACACTTAACACGAGGATAATAAAAATGAAATGATAATGATTGTTACATTGATCTACTTATCTTTATCGTTTAAGAATTTTATCAAACACTTGGCATGCAATATATGAATTCATGCACTTGGCATGCATTGTATGAGCTTTCTGACAGTTTTGTAGCTTTCAGGAATCCAACAATTGTGCCTTAGACAAACCCTCCTCTTTGTAGACATCTAGTCAGATCGTTGCACAGATCAATTCAAAGGTTTTGGATTTTTCTGATATCCATAACAGATGTTCTTGTTAAATATATTGTACCCTCAACAGTATAACCGTACACTGCCAGCTGTACTGGACAGTTGTACTTTCTATTTGTGTCTTGCTTGAGCATATATAAGCTTAGCTATTTCCTATTGTAAGGGACTTCTGAATCTCTTCAGTTCTGTTTAGTACTTCTTCATACATTGGAATATACTATTCTTTTCTCTCTGCATTTCTCTGTCCTTCACAATTTATCATGGTATCAGAGCTACAACAGTAAGCCTCTTCACACAGTCGGGAGAGCAACTCGATCCTCACAGCGTAGAGCCTCACAGATCTTGAGAGCACGCGTCACAGACTTTTCACAAGGTTTGGAAAGCTTTCTGCAATACTCTTTAAAGATCTCTGTGAGAAGTTAGCGGAGGAAGCAGAGATCGCAGAAGAAGAAACCTGCACGATTTCTTCAAAGAATCGTCAAAGGTTGGCGTAGAAGAGTTGCAGAACGGAAGTTCGCTTAAAGAACTCGAAGAAAACGCTCAGATCAGTTAAAGATTCATGAGAAAGGAAGAATCATTTAAAGATTTCAAGAAATCGCTCTCATCCGTCAAAGATTCAAGCAGATCATGAAGAAACCGTGAAATTCTGTCAAATCTTTGAAAGATTCACAAATATTTTCTTCCACAGGAGAAATTTCCGTTAAATTCGGGAAAGAACGCAACTCAGGTGCAAAGAACAGCCATTAAAGCCGTGCAATTCGTCCTGCGAACAAATCCGAGGTGGGAAACTAGTCCAGAAGGGACAAGGAGAGCGCGAAAAAGGCGAAAGAATTTTCAGCCGTCAGATCTTGAACACAGGCCCGACAGCCGTTGGATCGGCAAGAAGTTGCACGATGGTTAGTCGTGTGGAGAAATATCGATGTCATATTGACCGTCAGATCAAGAGACACGTGGCGAGATCCTATTCCATCGCAAAATCGGGAATCGGGAGTTGGACGAGCAAGAGACTTTACTCTCCAAAAAACTCCGATTCACAAAATCGCGAAATCCCGAAACAATCTTAGCCGTCCATTTCAGAGGACAGGTGGCAACAGATCGACGCATCGTCATATCGACATTTCGGAGTTCGGGGTTTCAAGCTGTCAAAGAAACTTGACATCGCAACTCGCGAAATCGCGATACGCGAAATCCCGATAAGATCTTAGCCGTCCATTTTGGCCGGACACGTGGCGGACATCGAGGTCACTATCGACATTCGGGGTTTCACGTTGACATAGATCTGGAGCATCGCAAGTCGCGATATCCCGAGGACGCATCAGGACCGTCCATCTATCCTGGACACATGGCATAAATCCGAGGACTCGGAAAAGTTCCGAAAAGAAACGCGCCATCGGCACATCGCGATTCGGGAAATCGGGAAACCTGAGAACAAGTGATCGGGTTTCATTCCTATGAAATCCCCGACGCAATCTGAGCCGTCCATCTTTCAAGGACACGTGGCAGAGATCGAAGATTTCGGGAAAAGTCCCGATAAGCAAGTTCTTCGGCTTTTCGGGATTCAGCATTTTGCGGATCTTGGAGACAAGAGGTCCGGGACACTTCATATCACGAAATCGCGAAGAGAGATCCCAACCGTCCGTCTGCTCGGACACGTGGCATCAATCAACGATATCGGTAAAAGTCCCGAAACGAAGCACGCCATCGGAAAATCGGCGATCGCGGATTCGAGGAGTCAGAAACACTCGACATCAAAACTCGCGAAATCCCGATTCGCGAAATCCCGATAAGATC
>JZKD02S1707951.1:546489-593186 GCA_000966675.3 Picea glauca
TAGTTGTTAATATTCTAAATGAATGAGTTTATTATATTCCATGCATAATCGTGAATAATAGTTTATTGAGTTAATAAGTTGAAATAGAACTCTCAGCGCACATTTCTCAGATCCCCACTCAATCCTATACTGCAGAGACTTGAGTTTTGCAGCCACCCATAAATACTATCTTGGGTGAGACTGCACATTGCACTCACTGCACAGTGCACTCTGTGCACCGTGTTGCCTTCTGGTTTAGTAGGAGGGCCGATAGTTTTAGAGGTTTTGTTGGAACCCCAGTAGACATGAACCCTAGGTCACTCAAGATAAAGATATAAACTCAGATGAGAATAATAACCAACAAATGACTTCATTATCATTGGTTGGAAGAATAGAGGATTGAATAGATGGGATCTATTGAACATTTGTGAGATCTGCAGAAAGCAGGTCAAGAGAATATTGAAGCGGATGATGAGAAGGAGAAAAGAATGAGCCACTAGAAGGGGATGTTGATATTATGGAATCCCACAAAAGCAGAGATCGAAAGCTGGCTGAATACAAAAGAGATGGAGTTTGCACAAAAAGATAACAAAAACCCTAGAGTAACACCACACAAATATATTGAGAAATGCGTGTTTACTAATTTGCATGAAGTCTTTTTCTGTGATTTTCCACACTTATTATAGGAGTGGATATTAAGGTTGAACGATAACCATGCAACGAACCAGATTCAACAACTAGAGAGGACCTTAGTATAGATTGAACAGTTATAACATGCGAACAACAAATTCACCCGCGTAGTAGATTTTTGTCTCGACAGTATTGTAGCAGGCTTTATAACATAATTTACAGTCGATACAACGAAGTCGTACAATGCAATGGAGAAAGAGTTTCTATTTGGGCATTGAGGAAGGTATATTATATCATTGTATACTTCTATTAATATATTTCTATACAACAAAGGGGTAATGACAATGGATTCATACAACTAAATTTCCCTGCGTGCATGGAGGAAGGGGGGAAGCACTGACATAAAGAGGAGAAGTGGAAGGAGAAATGGAAGGAGGAATGGATAAGGGAAAGAAGGAGGAACCCTTGTACCCAATCACGATGGATGATGATCAGATCAAGAGGATCATGGAGACAATTGGAAAGACACACAATGGAGTACCCTACCAATACAAGGTGAATACCAAGAAGAGAGTTGTAGCCGTGAGGGAAGGCTTGGAAAGTGATGAAGAAGAGGTAGAGGATCTTCGAGCTGTGGAGAATATTGAGGAAATTATCCACACAACATATGAGAGGAAGACAAGAGGTCCAAGACTGGGAAGAGAAGGTAACAATCCTATCCATATTAATGTCACTATGGAACCCATAAACCCATGCACGACTAATACACCAAAGAGAACACCACTGTTTAGAAAACGACATTTCGGGGGAAGAAAGACAACAGGAAGTACATATACACAAGGAACAAAAACTGGAGGAGCCAGTTCAGGGAGCACTAGTCAAGTATCTACACCACACAGAGGTAGTAGTTCAACATTCAGGATGGCAGTACACAATCCCAACATCAGATTGCCAGAATTCAAAGGAGAAGCATCGGAGGACCTGAAAAAACATTTGTTTATCTGTGAAAAGATTTGGGAAACAAAACAGATCACAGACGAAGATACTAAACTGACACAGCTAGCGATTACACTAAGGGATCGTGCAGTGGATTGGTATATGAGTTTATCTACAAAAAATCCATCAGGGACAACCAAAATGATTGTAGATATCAAGAAATTGTTGATAAATGAGTTTCAGAAACCAAGTTTAGAGGATCGATACATGAACGAGATGATATAAATGAAACAGACACTAGGAGAATTCGTATGGGAGATTGACCATAGATTCAAGTGAATGAAAGGGAAGTTGAAATATCTCATGACTGATATGTAGCACAAGAAATTGTTTGTCAACTCACTGCTACCACACTTGAAATACCCATTATGACAACAGAAGTTTCAGACATAGGCAGAGGCTCTGTAGGCAGCTCTACAATTGGAAGAAAACCAATATTAGCAGACAAATCCATCCATCATAGAGATGAAGGAGGATTTGAATAAATTAGCATTTCCATATAAACCATAACAAAAGTAAGGACAAATTATAAGTCGTTTGGTGTACCACATGCAAGACAGAAGGACACCACAAGAACGAATGTCCAACATTCATGCAGTATATGGCAGTGGGAATTCCAAATCCATTATCAACAAGAGGACTATGGTGGGAAATCTGTAAGAAATTAGGCCACGATCCATATTATTGCCCAATGATGAAAAAATACTAGAGAGTCCCAAAGAGTTGATATTGCAACTTTTGCAAGTTGGTGGGACATCATGAAAAAGATTTTAGAACTATGGATTTGATGCGAGAGAGTACATTAGATGCATATAGGGTGTAGGAAGAAATGATGACTAGGAAAGCTGCACCACAATTTAACCATGTTCCAACCCCATACAATATTGCGCAACAACCATATAATACCGTGCAACCTTAGTACAATACCGCACAATACAATCAGGCGCCTCAGTATAACACGTCGAGAGGAGATTGAGATGGCTGCATAGGTGGAGGAAGAGCAAGAGGAGGCTTTGGAAGAGGTAGAGGACTGGTGGTATGTCACAATTGTCAACAACTGAGACATTATGCAAGAGAATGTCCACTTCCACCAACAACTTGTATGTGTTGTCGCGCATCGGACCATGATACAGAAGAATGTCCGACACTATTATTAAAGATCTAGGAAAAGAGGAACCAAAACAACCAGAATGTTCAATGGATTTCATTCAAAGCAAGGGATGAAGGATGAAATATCAACATAGTTACGTGTGGAGGAGCCAAAACAGGAAACAACGCAGCCCGACAAGAGCTAGTACAACACCAATGGGTGAAGAAGAATATCGAATCAAGGAGACAGTTTGATGCACAAAATGAGAAGGAAACATTCAAGCAATCCAGAGAAGAATTCTTGAAGCAAGACACTGCATCGACTTCAACTACGCAACAAAGAAAGGTAGAGCCAGAGTACGAGATGTCTCCATTGTTGGATCACACCAAAGAAATGCATCCCTTGGGACAAGTAAGTAAAATCAAAGGATTTTTACAATCATGTGTAAAACTATTGAATGATCCATCCTCTGTTAAAATAATGCAAAATATATTAGAAAGATGTAGCATAGAGACAAAAGGAAAACTATAACAAAAAACAGTCAACCACCTACATACAAGTAGACGAACTAGTAAGGAGTTTCGGATGAATGTCAACATCAGACATTTCAACATGGGAGATATCATACTGGACCTAGGATACAAAGTCAATGTATTACCCAAGAAGACATGGAAATGCATGGGAGATCCCACATTAGGATATTCACTTGTCCAGTTGAAACTAGCAAACCAACACAGAGTCCTACCAATTGGTAGAATGAAAGGAGTAACGATAGATCTGGATGGAGTGTGCACCAAAGTAGACTTTGAAGTGATTGAAATAGTGGACGACACAACAAAATATCCATAATTTCTTGGCTTGGATTGGGCATTTGATAACTAGACCATAATCAACTTAAAGACAAGAAAAATGACATTTGAGTAAGGAGAATATACGGTCATCGTGCCATTAGACCCATTGGAAGGGTAAAGGTTTGTAGAACCTACTTGCTTATATTTATAAGAAATAAACAAGTTGTACAGAACAATTGTGCGCATGAGGATTATGTAAACCCAATTGCAGATGGGATACTCAATTGGCGGAGCATTACTTCATGTGCGAAAGACTCAGATACAAGTTTAGATAACTGACAACAAAGAATACACAGAGTTTCCACAAGAAGGTGCACAAGAATATATAACATAGTAAGATGGGTAGGCATGAATATAAGGGAACCACCCAACTTCCACAGAGTGAACAATATAGAAGTATTCTTGTCACAATATCATGATGAAGTGTTAGAAAATCAGAGACTCTTAGCAGTCAATATAACACTCAAGGCCACACTTGCAAGATGGTGGGGTGCACAGAAAGAAACAATCATGGATTGGCACTAATGTAAGTAGTTACTGCACATAACGTTCGACAAAAAACATAAAATCAACAAGCAACATAAGTATGATGGACAGGAGGAACCAGCGGAACACTTGGAGAAGTGTAGAGCACTGTGGAAAATGACACCCCCAGAAGAATGGCCCCATCATTTTGTACATACCTTAGAGGGAATACCAACAAAATGGTATACAGACCAGGAACTGTACAAAGGAACTTCGAGCTAGATAGTATTGCAACAAAATTTTACAGTCACTTTCTCATTCGAGCATGAGAACCCCAACATAGATGACACACTTAAGAAGATAAGAGGGTTGATATTCATTAAGGAACCAGAAGTCGAACTCATAACCGAAGAACAACAACAGAAAAAACATACAGTCAAAGAAATGTTGTCATGCTACCATGTAGAGGAGGAAGCACCAGATGAAGACGATCCATGCGATATTCAGATCGAGGAAGCAAAAGGAGAAAGAGATGTGAAGGGTCCACCTCTAGAATCAAAAGTAATTGCTGCATCGATCAAGGTGAAGAAATTCATCATTGGGACAATTGAGAATCCCAAAATGGCCATCATTGGAGACTAATGGGATGAGAAAACAATGGAAAGCATAATAGAGTTACTTCATGAGTACACCGAACTGTTCCCCACAACATTTACAGAAATGAAGGGCATAGAAGGAGAGCTAGGAGAAATGAAGATACCACTCAGAGCTGAAGCGAGACCCAAATGAAGATACCACTTGGCATGCATTGTATGAGCTTTTTGACAGTTTTGGAGCTTTCACAAATCCACCAATTGTGCCTTAGAAAAACCCTCCTCTTTGTAGAAATCTAGTTAGATCATTGCACATATCAATTCAAAGGTTTTTGATTTTTCTGATATCCATAACATATGTTCTATCCTCTATTCTAATGGTTGTATTTACTCAGATCTGGATCATGGCCTCAGATCTTTGGACTAGGTCTCCAAGCCCGTGACCTTAGATCCGTGGACTATGGATCCAAGTTCGCTTCCTCCTTTTGAGTGTGTGATGGTAGAAGTCTATCTTAATAGTGCTCAAATCATATCTAGGCAACCCTCCATATTCTGACTAAATAGTACTTAAATCGTATATATGAAGTCCTCCATATTCAGACTGAATAGTGCTCAAATAGTATCTGGGTAATCCTCCATATTCCAAGGGGAGTAGAGAAATCATATTTCTCTTCTTCACCCTCTCTCTCTCCAGTGGAACATGGAAGAAAGATATATATTTACCTCTCAAATTAAAAAAAAAATGATACGATATACCTCTCATCTGATAGTGTGGACGTAAAAAATTTAAACCCTTACTATTGAGCTGGAACTGTCAATGTATAAAAAATAAACCCCTTCGAATAAAAATATGACTTTGCTATCATAAAATTTGTTGTCACATAACCTCCTCTCCAATTGTTTTCTCCTCAGACTAGCGGTCTACTACTTCTTTTATGTTCTTTGGTGTATAGTTCAAGCAATTGAAGTTATTTTAAAACCTGAATGACTTGAAGCTAACTGAATCCAATAATAAATAATATGTATTGAATTGTTTTTATTGTCCAATTTAGCATTATCATTTCTCAAAATCAAACATTTTTCAGTTGTTGGAGATCCATAATAAGGGGATTGAAATCTTCGCATGTTAGACAATTTTTTTTCTCTGTGAGACTCCGATTGGATGTCATTTTGAAAGTATTTGGTATTGTTTATGTGAACTGTGAGTTCATTAATGTAGGCATACCAATATGATTCCACCTCTAGCACAACAGATGGGATCCTACAAAATGACTTTTTGGTAGATATGAGGTTCCTTGATTGTGCTAGGAAAAATAACAGGATTTTGACATGTGAAGGGAATAAAAATATGGCTTTGCTATTATAAACCCCTTCTAATAAAAATATGACTCTGCTATCAATTTTTTTCATCCAACCTAAAATAAGGATACATTGAAGTTTAGAGTTCAATATTTGGAACTCCTTAAAGAATGGCAATTGAATTACTCTTACGCTTACCATTTTTGACCCAAGTAGATGAACATTTTTGTTTTTTAAAAATATATTTAATATTTAAAAATATTTACTCCAATAAATCTTAGAGTTTTATGGAAAATTCCATCTATGTTTTGTTTAAAACTATAGATATATCATAAATTATTGTTTCAAACCCAGTGGTTTAGGACAACCAAAATTTGGTAAAAATCCCTTCGATGAAAATTTCTTTGGCATACTTAAAACTAGATGATCCCCATCAACCACTTTAGACATTCAGAGTACTAGAGCATGCACATGCACAAAAATCATTCACCTCCCCTCCATCCCATCTATTTAGTAAGGTCATAGTCTAAATGTTCTACGAAATGACTCTTCTTTGGCATAATTTTTCAAGAACATTTGCCCAAGATCTGGTGAAAAATTGTTAGATCTACATATTTGAGTGATTGTTTCTGTATAATCTGAATTCCCTTAGGGTTTTTCAACATGATAAATCCATTTATGCATTAAGAAATGGATTTTAAACAACAAACAATAGTGATTTCATGAGGATTTTTGTTGTTACATTCTGGAGAAAAAAACCATTTTGTAGAACTGTTAGACAATGCCTTTAGTAAGTATGATGTGACACTAGCCCAAGCCTATTTAGAAATATAAATTTTGTTGCATCTCGTAGTGTGCATACAAACTAGTGGAATAATACGTGCAACATGTATATGTAAGTCAAACACTAATAAAATAAAATGAAAAAAAATTGACATCTAACATATAATAATAATTAAGCTATCATATATTTATTTTAATATTAGGTATTTTAAACATGAGTGTAATGTATCCACCCATACACTCCCAAATATGAGACAATTAATCCACTAACAACACCATTAATAAAAACATTATGAAACAACTAGTCTAGCTTGTCTTTAATCAAACCACTCATGACAGATATATTCATAATCATGACACAAACTAGTTAGAATAATTTAACATATATATAACACTTATCTTTCAACCAAAGATAGTGCAGGGCGCTTGCTACTTATGAATGATGTTCCACCCAACTATAGAAATCCAAGGAATATGTCACCTAAGACAAACCATTATGGATAATTATTAATTTTTAAAATATGGTCTGAGGCTTGACATAAGTGCCTTAGGCCATAACATTTGTCTCTGGGGATCATGGGTCATTTGTAGAGCCCTAGGCCACTACACAAGTCATCGTGCATAGAAAAAATTTAACATGTGAGTGAGATATAGTGGAAATTTTGAGTTTTTCAGTCACATGAGGGTAGGTTACAAGGTCATAGGTCATGGTCCGAGGTATGTTATTGGGTCCTATGGGGTAGTGGGTTAGCATGCTATTAAAGTAGTTGTTAGGATCATGTTCATTGTAATGTAGTTATATATTGAAGCTTCCTTGAAGGTGTTTGAGTTTGGTGTGTGGGCTTGGGTGGGTTATGTGCATGGTTTAGATGTGCTAAGTTACAGGGATGGATTAGGTTATTGTGTTGGGTTAGTGACTATCACAATGTGAAAGTATGAATAAATCCTACACATAGCTTTACCACATGGGGAATATGATCCATATTTATTTTCGGAATGAAATGAAGGTAGAGAAATTACAATGAAATGATTATGGAAATTACCAGAAACAGAGAAATACAACAATACTTGATTTCTATTAATGAAAGAATTGTAAAGAGACTATAAAAATACAGAGTGCGAACTCGCTAGAATGGTGGCATCTTTATCTATGAGAAGAGATGTGATAGCTATGGTCATTCACTAGAAGGTGATTACAATGAGGCTCTAAATGCATTTTTATGATAAAAAGGAATTCCAAAATCCTACACATCCAAAAACCTAACCCTAGGAGATGAAACACCAAAAGTCATGTGGGCTCCGTTTGGGTAAGTTAGTACATTAACTTCCAGGGGTCATAACGTTTGCATACAATATCCATTTTAGGCACATGATAGTGTTGAGGGGTTGTAAATACCTTTAAGTCAATAGTAGGAACCAAATCTGCCATCAAGGCCCAATTAGACTCTGTAACATTTAATGGTGGAATGGTTCTCCAGATCCTGCGATATTTCCAATTAATCGATCGGATTTAAGTAGTGATCGACATGATGTCTTCTTGTGAAAACTCCTCTTTTAGTTTGAACATTCTCTTTTTTGTATTTTCTCTTATAGGTGGGACTGATACAAGATAAATGATGGTATAAAACAGTTGGGTAACAAAGGGGAAGGACTTAACTATTGAAGAAGGCTGAGTTCAGGATAATTCTTTTGCTCAAGCACGCAGACAATGATTCTTACACCTACAGCAAGCCTAGTACTAATACATTAACCTGTTGGTGTTCCAATTATTGACTGAGATACAATTATCAGGAGAAAAACATACATGCAATAAATGATGGCAAGAAAAATAGTTTCCTTAACTCTAATCATCAATCACATATTAACACAACGATTTAATTTTCATCATAAAAGATAAGAACTATAAAAATATTGAATCAAATAACTTATCAACATATTCAAAGGATCTTACTCGTTACAACATCCATTCATGAGAAAAAAATCAGAAATAATTCTTCTTCAGATCCAATCACACACGCTTTTGATGAAAAAAACAAACTTGTTTCTTCTCCTAAAGAAGAATTCTCAATTAAGGTAGCTTCGAAATAGTTCTTTACCAAGTCAAAATGAGGGTCTTTGCAAAAATCATCGACCTTTGTTAACAGGTCAAACCTCTTATTTATAACATATTATTAACTAAAAATAACTATCAAAAGTGCAGCTAAGTAAAACAAAAAATCGCCACATGGCACTTTCATCTCTCAGTCTTCTAAGAGTCATCAAATGATCTCACTTGAGTGGATGACTCTTCTCATACTCTGACCATTTGATGAAGAGTTCCTCACACGTGTTAGCACATGGGAACTTGTGTTGGTCCATCGGGGCCAAAATGATCTCCTTTATCTCCATTTACCGTGCTCGATATTTCACTAATTTAGCACTCAACTACTGTAGCACTGTCCGAGCCTTGATTGGGTGATCCATGAACTATTGTACTTGTCCTTGCACCATGTTTTCCACCCTTTTTATCTCCATAGCCCATGATGAGTCTTGTTCTACATGTAATTTGACTATGTCTTGCAAGTTGACAAAGTCATCGGGTGTGCCAAATTCTAGGAGGTCGATGTCTCTCATCGCCCAGTTGATATTGGTCCAACTCTTTTCTCACTCGGCCCATTTCTCTTGGATTCCCTGGTGAGGTTCTTGGGCCATTTTCACCCAGTATTTGGCCGACTTCTTTATGCGATTGATGTTGCTATCCCTTAGTACCCGAATGCCATGTTCTTCGGCATCTCGACCTTGCTATATGACACTGATGTATTCAATCCTTTCCACTGCTTGGTGTGCTTTCTCATACCATATTTCCATATCTTTGCATGTCGCCAATGCAATGAGGGTGTCTTCTTGGAAGTCGACTATTCCTGCAGTTAAAAGGTGCCGCTTATTTGTGAATTTGTAGTAGGCATCCTAGAATTTGCTTATCAAGAACACCATGGCCTATGTGGAGTCCTAGTAATATTTCTCCAAATGACATATATGTTCCAACTCCTTCAATGGCCAACTCCTCTTCATCCGTTTTTTCTCTATCTAGGGTGGCATATGTGATTGCCATCCCTACGCCGATGATCTTGAATGTCTTGGAATGCTCCGTGCTAATCAATTTTTCCTCTGTGGTGATGAGGATGGAGAAATCCAGAGTAAGCCTCCTCTTCTTGGTGGTTCTCTTCATGATGGATTTCCTCTTAAGGTCATAGGAAATGGATTGTGTCAGCGACTTCATCCATGAGTTCGGGGATTTTCTGATCTCCCTAGGTAAGCATATTTCCCAGGCTCTTGACATTGTATATATGTTCAAGACTGGGTTCTTGAACCTCTTCTATGTGTTCCGCAGGTCCGACCTCTGGTTTTTTCTCATCAAGAGGTAGAGTACCGGTTGAAATTGAAGCATCAGGGGCATGCTCGGTACTTACTTGATAATCGACTGTTGAGATGTTGATTTCCTATTGTGGGACTTCTTCTTGTTGTTTGCTTGACCCTAGCTCATCCTTCGGGCTATCCACTTGGGCCTCCAGTGCATCGAGTAGCTCAGTGTCTAAGACACTTTTGACCTCCTATTCATTATGTGGGAGAATTCAAATTTGAGTATTGAGAGCTGGGGAAGATGCTTTCTCGAGTTCCTTTTCCTTTGTGATTTGCATTGGCGTCACCAATGAAACATATGAACTCTCCTCATCATCATAGATTTTTATTAAATAATGAAGGGGGTTCAGTGCACTTTCTCTCCCTGATATTCTTTCTGTCTCAGGCTGAGCCTAAATGTCCCCTAGCGATCCGACCTGTGGCGCTAAAGCTTTAGGGTTATCTGACCCAGTGATTTCTTCAATTTGCATTGGATCTGGACTACTTGGACCTGTCTGGATTTCGACTGGGTTGTCGGTAGGGATCCTTTTTATTTCTACGAGGTTTAGTTCATCCTGCAGTTGATCAATTACTATATGTTCTTTTTCTATCAGGAGAAATCCCCTTGCCCGTGCCTCTGATGTCATAGGAAATCCCTTGTTCTGCACCAGAGCCACCAAGGAAACCTCTGTTGCCTCTTCCTCTTTGATTTATTCCCTAGCTCTGAGGGCCTCTTGTGCTAACTTTTCTATTGTCATATCCTATTCATCCAGGCTCATGGCCCTGAAAATGGTCATTTTTGGGTCGACCATCCTTTGTACCACCTCATCCAATTCCTAAGCATTTTCTTTGAAGACTTCGTCTTCGAATTTGTCATGGGAGCACGACCAACAGGATGACACCTATGAAGGATGTTACAAGACCAGGCCCTTTGGATTGTTCTTGCGGAATCAGCCCATCAAGAATCTACACTCGAGTTGGCTCAACCCTTCTTGTTTGGCTTGAGAGGTATCCTTTACCAAGCAGAAACCTACATGGAAACCATAGGGTATGAACACTGATTTATTTTCCTTGGCTAAGGTGGCATTGTAGCCTTGAAATATGGTTTAATATCATTTTTATCCTATGACAAGACGGTCTCGGACATGATCTAGTAGTAGATGTGGTGCTCTGGTGGCCCTGAATACCCTGATGTAGGTGGTGCGCTCATCCAAATACAAATGGCCTACCTTGGATATCATATTTTTAGTTGTCATTGATAGCCTTGGGCATTCCTTCTTAAAAAGAATAAGATAAATCCAGGTGATGAATTCATTGCAAATTAGGGAGTATGATTTCTTATACCTATTTTCCCATAGCATGTTGAAGTAGACATGGATCAAGAGATCTGCAACATGCTAGCTCAGATTCATGTCGACGAAGATGTTTCTGGCGCACATGACATCGAGTAAGTATGAATCCATGTAAAATGTTGGTGCTTCCCCTTCCTTTGGTGCCTGGGCATGCTATACACAGATGCTTAGTTGCTTGTAGATTATTGCTTCCCAGTTGAAGCTGCACCCGACAATTGCAACTGTGTATTCCAAAGGCATCCATGCCTATGAAAACTTGGAGCAATCTTTCTCTTCATACAATCGACAGATGAAAGACATCAAATAGATGTATTGATCCCTTAAGTTAGCTGTCCCATACCAGCCAGTGCTTTGGTTGGTGAAATTCTTGTCCTCCCTCCACCATGAGGCCATCACTTGGCTGGTGTCATCGTGTTCGTAGAACTTCATGACGAATTATGTGTTTAGCTGCTCCTCTGGGTCCCTAAGTTTGTAATACTTTTGAACTTCTACCAGGAGGAAGACTTCGACACACCCACCATTTTCATCATTGATTAGACACTTATGTGTGTCTGTGTGGTCGATGAGCCATTTAAGAACTTCTATACAGGGAAAAATGGGGGCTATTCTTGCCACCATATGTAGATACAACCGTTGGATGTTCAAGAATACCTGATCATCAAGTGCCCTTACATATGTATCACTGTGTGGGAGATATTTTGGGTACTCCTCTTGGATAATCCTATTAAAGAGGTCCCCTCAATGTGGGAGTGCCATATTCGACCTTGTGCTTTCCTCTATATCTCCAAAGGCTAGAGGTTGGATGAAAACCTTCTTTGTTGTTGTCTTAATGACAGGTTTCGGCCTCAGAGTGTATTCCAATTGTTTTGCGATCCCTAGAGAAGAGCCTTCACCTACCTCTGGTTCTTTCAGCTTTGGTGCCCTCAACGATCGTCTAGTTGTTGGCTTTCTGGGTGGCATTGTTATTGCAACTTAAAATAAATTTCAGAGACTGTGTAAAATAAAAACTAGATAAAAACATATAAATTACAACCAACAAATTTACAGATTGGGATACATACCTCTGAAGCTTGTTAAAACTTGGTTATTTTTACAATCATGGGATCGATACAACCTTTGAGTTTCTCATATAGCTCCTTCAGATTCTCCAGAATTCTCTTATGCACAGAATGATTTTGTTTACAACAAATCAAGAGAATTTAAACATGGAAGATCTTACCACATCACATCAGCCATTCAATTCAGGTTATGAGTGAAATTGTAACAAATCTATCGCTGAATATCTAGAACTTAAATTCATCGTGGGTTGACGGTGGAGGCGCGGGTGGTGGAGTGGTCTATCGGTAATTTTAAATGGTTGTTTTGATTGGCGCACAAGGTAACAACTAATGCGGGATCGAGTATTAATTAGCTCCTTAAATGCTCAAAATCCAATCGTATCTTATGCTAAAATGTCTAATCGTGTCTCTGTCTCAGTGGGTGGATCGGGGATTAGGGGTATGTTATCACTTCGGGGTTCATAATTTTTCCCTTCATCGTATCCTAAAATTTCCGAAGTCCGAAGTTCTGAAACACTTGAAGTTAAATATGATTAATTAAAACTTAAAAGTGATTATCGGATAATTAATCATTTCACAATTTCAAGTTTCGGGGATTTCTTCTTGAGATTCATTTAAAAAAACCGAAGTCTGAATATCCGAAGCACTTGAAGTTAAACATGATTAATGAATATCTTAAAAGAGATTATCTCGTGATTAACCTTTCGTAGATTCGCGATTCGAGAAATTTTAACTCAGTTTCATCCAAAACTCCCGAAAACGAACCACCGAATATTAATGGCATTTATGACTAATTAACGGTAATGATTCAAATGTAGAGTGTGGATCACCATGTAGATATTTCCATTAAAGTTAATAAATTTTTCGTCAGTAAAACTATACTCGAATCAATGCATCTGATGTGAATAAAAATACTCTGATTTTGAATTTCATTTTCACCTTTGGCAAAGTAGAAAGTTTTATCTGACTTAGAAGTTCACGCAATTCCTCTACAATAGGTAAACTCATTTTGTTCTCTTGATATCATGGCACCACGGAAGATGATGAAGAAGACTAATGCAGCTGGTGAAGGTTCAAATCCGAATGTGGGTGTTATGTCAGACACTATGCCGCAAGCTATAGACTCTGTTAAATCTAAGATACAGGTGTTTGAAATTATAGAACACGATATTATAAATTTCCCAAAATATTATGGCAATGAAGTGGATGATACTCATGGAGCTAAACTTAGATATATACCCCATTCCGAGCTACACAAGATAGTTGTACATCCGAGACTCATTCTATATAATGACATGATAAGCTGGGCCCTGCAAAACGTCGACGTCCAAACCAAGAGCATTTTCAACTATCAAAATGTTGTTGTTGGGTATTTTCGACTAGAAAACCTCCAAGTAATGTATAAGTTATCTCTCGATCCTAAATATAATTACAATGTTGCATTTATGTTGGAGATTGAGCAACAAGAATGCATACAATATGACAAGAGTTATTCCAATATAATCAGGTCTTGGTGGGGGCACCCAGAGAAGTTCAAGGTCGACGCTCATGGCATGTATGCCACAACTTCATTGGATACTCACATGATTTATGTAGTCATGATGATCTGTATACTATTCGGGAAGAATATTCCTACTCATTTCCTGATGGAATGGGTGTCGATAATGCATGAGGTGGCCAAGAGTTACACATTTAATTGGGCCAAAATTCTATCAGACGACTTGGCCAAAGAAATCACCGAGTACAAATTGGATAAATCAAAGGGGAAGCATGCCCCTTTCTATATTTATGTGTATATAATAGATTTTATCTTCTTCATAACCCCTTTTCCACTGATGAATTGGAGTTGGACCCCGACCAACGCAGAACCTATTCACTTCTACCACTCCAAACTGTGGGAGGACAAGGCCAAAGATTTATTTTAGGAAATATGTCACAATGTAGTGGTCCCTGTCCATATAGCATTATATCGTTTCTCACCCCCTCGAATTTCAGACAGAATCATGGGAAATCTTGGAAAACTAGTAGATTGGTTCATCGAAGAAAACTTCTCTTATATTAGGGTTTTTGGATGCTTAGTCCCTCCCCATTCTCTCCCGAGATTTTTACCAGATATAATAGTTTGTCGAGAAGTAGATTATCAAACAGTGACAGAGGGCATCATTAAGGAACTGAACGAAGCCTAGAAAAAGGTATGGCCTACCTACCCTCTCCAGGTTGTTATGTTTTCACTATAAGACTTTGGTCATTCCAAAGTGGAGGTTGCATCTTTGGAGGAAGTCAAATTCGTTGACATCGAATTTAAAAGGCATGACCCACACAAAATAGTGGAAAAGCACCTACCCCAATACAACTTGAAGAGATATGTACATGAAAAGTCCCCACATGATGAAATATTCAGGGGAGTTAGGTCTTATGAGGAGGTACTGAACAGATTCCAAATTTTGTCCCCAGATCAAAAGGTCGTCTTCCTTAGTTTCCAAAGACATAGATGAAACAACTTGCTGAAAATACTATAGGGAGAATCGGTATCCACTTCGCCTTCAAAGGAATCTGTATCTCTAGGTTTTGAACTAGGAAACTCTGGTAATCCGTATACTAAGGAAAACACAAAGAGTTATGAAGTTTTGACTCAGGAATTAAAATCTTCATTATCAAGTCCACTAGGCCCTCAGCCAATGTCTCAACTTGAAGCATTCCTAAAGCAAGGGCATGATACATCTCCTTTGACACCAGACACATCTGCTACCAATACTAAAGAGAAACAACCATCTATGGATATCAATACTCCTATTACTTCATTGACCCCTCTACAGTCTAGTTTCAGAAATCCTAGTTTAGAATTCATTTATGTGGGTGATATTACCCCAATCTTGCCCAAATAGATGCCTCCTTTAGAATTCTTCTTCAGAAAGAAATGGAGGGCCATAGTCAAACGAGAAACATAGAAGAAGGATGGGGTAGTAACCGAAAGGAAGAGTATGTTATATGATGGAAATAATCGAGATGATTTAGAATTCGTGAACGAATTTGCAGGTTCATTGGGTGCCTTTCCCATCGCAAATCAATGGCCAGTGGAAAATTTGGCAGAGCAACTAAGACAAAAACAATTATTGGTGGGGAAGTTGCAAGATCAAATGTTATCCATGGAAAAGATTGTAAAGAATAATATGAGCTAGGACTTTGAACAAATTAGAGCTTATGGTCGGCATCAAATCCAACAGTTGCAGGCTAACCTTGATGAACTCCATCGAAATTCACAGGCCAACAAAGAATTGGTCACTCAACGAGATGAGTTAATAAATAAATTGCAAGCCAGTTTAGACTTGACTGAAGGTACATCAGTGGATATTTCATCCTTCCATACTCAATAGTTGGAAATAAACGAAAAACTAGAAATGGCCTAGCATGATCTTTTCATGAAGGTTGATGCCATCCAAAAATGATACCAGGCGATAGACCTTGATATAAAGGATATCTATTTTAAGGAAGGAGAACCTCACTCATCCCGAGCTATGTTTTAAGAGGCCATCATATTGGCACAAATATAATGTCCCCAATTTTCCTTGATTTTCCCCCTCTGAACAAATACGAGGCGATCTAGCCCTGATAGTGTGGGAAACGAATTTAGCAGAGAGCAAGAGATTATCCCGGGAGATGAAATACACTTGTCAATATGCGTTATCATCCTTATACAAAAAACTAATTGATTTTGAGGGAAGAAGTATCATGGAGGCCCTGGGTAAAATCAATATTGCAACAAACCATTATAATTCTAAGAAGAACAAAGAAGAAACTCTGGCAGCGATTTGGGAAATGAGCTAGATTGACCTCCTTAAGATTAATAAGTGGCTAGTGAACCCAATTTCACAGTCCCAGGCCATAACTCAGGTGGTAAAAAGAATCCAAGAAAGACTACCTCAAGTAGAAAAGAAATTATACATTTTCGAGGTGAATGAAACCATTGGGACATCAAAGATAGTGGTGGAATTTTTAAATAGATGAAACCAATGCATTGAGCAGGGAAAGGAAAACATAGTGGGAAGAAATTAATAAAGTGTCATGGCATTACTGAATATAGCTGAAGGGGTAGATGGAAACAAATCTACAATGACCAAGACGTTGTGCCAAATTATCAAGAAGATCAGACGACAAGATTTGTCTGGTCTAAACGAATGAGGAAAGCGAGTGTTTTGGCCAGCAGACGAAGAGATAGAAGAGATTTCCAATGAAGTTCATCATTCTCTATGGATTGTTTTCTTATTTCAAATATTTTTTATTTTTTAATTATGATAAGTCCAATTGTTTTGAGTTGTGAAAGTTTTGTATAAATACATAGATTGAAGATATATTCTAGGCTGCTTCTTGCCGAATGTAATAGAGAAAAATATTCTTATTGACTATTAATACAAGCACAGACAGAGATTCCAAATTTTTTCCAGTTGGGTTATGTGTTTCTTTTGTATTTCCATTTCTCAGAATTCCCTTATGCAATTCCTTGGTAAATGTTTGATTTCAATTTAGTACAACAATTACTATAATTGTATTACATCAGTAATTTGTTAAGTAAGTAGTTTTTCCTCTACATTTACTTTGAGTAAATCAAGACCTGCAAGCTATGTGAATTAATGTAATTTATACTTTATTCAAGGGTCTGTTACCTATTTTCTTCCACTGCAACAAGGTGAGACTCTTCAACAATTGATTCCTTGGTTTGTTTAACAATTTTGTATTTTTCTCTCACATCATTCAATATTACAATTTTGACTTAGACACGAAATACGGCCTCTATGCTTCCATATTGTTAATTTCATTTAAGGATTTTTTCTCATATAACTAAGGTGGAAAAAACACTTTTTAAAAACACTCTCTTCAAACTTTCATGATGCCTAACATTACTCTTTGAGACTTAATTTTAATCTCAAGAACAACAGTCTTAACATCCTCCAACGATTATTTTTCAATATAATTTAGTATTTGTATGTTCACTCTACTTATTTATCTTCATTTTCCCACCTCATCAATGTTTTTGGTGCCATGTATTGCCTCATAGATAGGGAGAAATCGTTGCATCCTAATTTCTTCCATGAGGTTTCTCAAACTGTTCCACGGCCTTATGCAGGCATTATTTGTTTTCATTTGGGTGACATGTATGTTCTTTAATAGGGGTTTACAGGTGTCTAATAATATCTGACATTACAGTTTTTCTCTATCGAAGTATACTAGTAGTGTAGTGGGGGGAGCCTCTCACATGTCTTTCCAACTCAACATCTTTTCTAAGGCCTCATGGGCTCTATGATATCTCCCTTGAATATCTAGAAGTTTACATTTTAGCATGAGTTGTTCTTCCAAATCAGTTTGTATTTTACCATGAAAATTGATCAATTCTTTATTCTCGGCTTAAAAAAATTCATTTAGCTCGAGGGCCTGGGTTTTGATAGAATCCATAGCAAGTGTAGATGCCCTATTCACCTCCATGGTTGTTTTGATATTTTTTCTTTCTGATTCAAACTCCTTGTTGTGGGTGTCCCACTAGGTCTTGATCATTACTTTGAATTTGACATTCATCTAGTCTCTCTGTGCTTGTAGGCATCTGTTCAAATTATTGGCTTTGAGACTGTCAACTACTCTTACAGTGTTCTCAAACTATGAAGTAATCATGCCTTTAACATATATTAATTATGTTTCTAGCTCTGTCACCCTAGTTTTGGCAGTGTTTATGGAATTGATACTTCAAGTATAGATGAGGAATTTAGACCTACAAAACGATGGAGGAAAGAGGCTTCTTGTACAAAATTATCTTCAGGATCAGGCCTTGCCTTCCATTCTAATATTCTCCCTGCAGAGGACTTGGATCTGGTGTCTTGTCCTCTTCTTCTTTTACTTCATCTCTTCACATTTCTCCTCATTGTTTTTTCATAATAGTAGTCTCCAATAGCGACCATAGTTCCCTTGAAACTCAAGGCTTGAGAAGAGAAAGAAGAATACCTCCGAAAAACATTGAGAGGAGTGTAGTCTTGAGGTAGCATGTTCACAATACCCAAATTGGGTGTTTATGGAGTATTTGGGGTCTGACTCAAATCATGTGATTGTTGCATTTTGAATATGTCATATGACCTTTTCTTGGTCTCAGCCTCTTCATCTTCCCATTTAGCTTTGGCTTCCTTATCCAATCACTTATCCTCTTCCTCATCAGCCAATTTCTTTTCCTTGGATTCTTCGGCTTTCTTCATTTGAAATATCGTTTGTTTTTCCTTAGATTCATTTTCTCTTTTGATTATTTCCTCCTCAAACTGCCTTCTTTTATATTCTTCTTCATCTTGGAGTCTCTTATATTCTAAATTTTCCTCTTTTCTAGAATTTTCTTTCTCTTTAACATTGGTGTCGATATGTTCCCGTTAGAGAAATCCATGGAACTGGTTGATTGTCACTCTCTTCATCTCCTCTTGTTCGCATTCAAGATCTTGCCTGGTAGCATCATTGGGTAACTTATGCATGGCTTCTTCATACCATAGTATCCCTTTAAATATGTCTTCATAAAATTCAACTACATGGATGTTGGAGTGGGTAATCCCAACAGATCTGACATGACTAACTTCAAGTTTGTGGGGGTTATGGACTTTGGGTTCTCCTACGCATTGTTGTAGCTCTTGCAGGATTTGTATCTCGTTTCTTTCATGTGAGTCGTTGTAAATGGTATAAATCCCTATGTGCATTGGGAAAATAGGATAGAGATTTTTGTTTCTAATTAAGAGAAGTGAGGTGACTGTTAACCCCATGGTTTGGTAAGAAATCTCCTTCATCAACAGATGGTCTAGGATAAAGTATGGTAAAAAGTGAGGAGCTCCAGTGGTGCCATACACCCTAATATATGAAAAGTACTTATACAGGAACTAATCAATTATCCCCTTCATCCTAGTACTGGCTTCAAAAGAGATCCTATGTCTTGAGAAACCAAAAAGAATAGAGTGTGGGGGGGCAAGGAAAAGATTACAAATTTCATAAAAATATTTCTTGTAATTACTTCTCCAGAGCTCAGAGAAATACATATGAATGGGGGGTTGTTTTTGGTCCCAATTCCAACCGAGGTCAAGAAACTGGATGGAGGAATAGATAGCATCAATTAGGTAGGCTTCCATGTAAAAACAAGGTTTTTTCATACCTGGGATGTTCTTCATATGAAGACAGATTTTGAAGGATAAGATGTCTGCCCAATTGAACACTTGTCTTATTTTTACGATGGTATGTGCTAGAGGAAGCCAACTAGTCTAGAAGTGTGTGTGTTTATCTACACCATAAAGATGACATAGCATGGATACTAACAATTCATACAGTTCTTTGAGTCTGTGGGTGGGGGCTGATTTATGTCCTTGTTTGAGGGTCTCATCCTCATCATCCCACCAATGTTTCATAAGCTTCATTGGTCCCTTATTTCCTTGCAAGAAACCTTTCATGAATGGTTCATTGAGAGCATCGGTGGGTGGGGGTAGATGGTACCTCGAACCGATATCTTTGGGCCTTAAGGATGCCACAAGCTTCCCTTTTTTGCTTACGATGGTGGCAATGTTCACATCAAATTTCTTGAATCACCATTGCACAACCTTTTTTAATGGGAAAAGAGTTGGTAGGGTTGTAACCATATGAATGTCCCTTTTTTGTATATTCTGATATACTTCTAAGTTTTTCTCCTCTGTAGGAAAATCACCTGAATTTAAAATTTTGTAGATTTCCTCATACACGAAACTGTGGTATTCATCAATGTGGGGGTTCGTGTCTGTCACTGATGGCCTCAATCGAATGAGATGACATTTAGGCATAGAGATTGATTGGAAGTAAACAGAGCCCTTTGGTATTTTGGGATTTTTTCTTTTCATGTTAGGAGTTTGGTTAATCTTGCATCACCAAATCAATAAGAAAACTATCCTATGTTCAAATAATATGGTAGGAAAGAAAATACAAGTTGTTAATAGTAAAATGAAGCACTTTTAATTGAGCTAAGGAAATGATTACACAACACACTTAGAGAATAAAATAAAAATGGAATTTACAAACTTTTGGAGGAAGATTGGTCATAAAATAAGGTTTTTTATCCATTAAGAGGTATTAAAACACTCATAAATGTGCCATAAGTCATCTTCATACGAAACTATTATTGAATATGGTCTCAATCTATGTCATTAATGCTATTTAAGATAGGATGTTGTCCAAATCCTTGTATCGGAGTCTAGGAGGTTTTCAAATTCAAAAAGATAATCATTAGAATCGAATGATCGGAATGGGAAGACTTGAGGATCAATTTGAGCTGCGATGGGAGGAGTATTGAAAGCATATTCCCATTTTATTTAGAAAAGCGTGTTGATTTGACAACTTTGCAACATTGTGGGGAAGGTGGGGCCCATCGGAGTCATGGCGTCGAAATTCGTCAAGATGAGGTTCAAACTAAACTCTGAAGGGAAGGCATTAAAGGAATATACCTTTATCCTGGAAAGATATGTCAAACAAAAAAGTTGAAGGGATTAGAAGAAATGTTGTCAAGGTTAGAGTTTCAGAGTTCAAAGGACAAGGGACCAACTGTTCTCTAACAAGGATGGTATCGAATTAATATTCCTTCGATACCTTGGGGTAGTGAGGAGTCCCGAAAGAAGTAAATGGTAAGTTGTTCAAGATTTACTAATGGGGGAAAGGTCGAATCTAAAAATGCCACTTTGTGAGTTAATGACCGTACTGGTTGGATCAACTCAGGGGTTGTTATAACCCTAATTTTCACCAGATATGCTTACCTAGCATTAGGCCATCTCATTTTACATCTTTTACCAAGCCACTACTAAACAACTCTTCTTAAAAAAACCCTTTTTAAAGGCACACGTGCCCTGCTCCACTACTGCACATGTGTATATGCTAGTTGACCCACTACAACCCGCGTATACCTGCAAAACGACAAAAAATGGAAAGCTACAGATAGAACTCACAGTTTTGGGTAAGTTACCTAAACTGTTTGACTACCCATAGTCAGTCACTCGACCAAATACCTATCCCTTTCTAGCCTATAAAAGAAAAGGTAGGGGTCCCATTTGAGGGAGGAAAATAATTGTAAAGAAACTCTACCCGATTTTGCATTTCCTTTGTCCCAACCTTTTGAAACTAGTGTGTGAAGAGAAGCATATACAAAATCAGTTGGAGCACAGTTGAAGAGGAGCCCAGGACCAGATTTGAGGAGCAGTGGCCCATATCACTATTGTAAGTTAATCTTGTGGGATTAATAAAAAGAAGTACTTTTCCCGTCCCGCCATATGAGGTTTTCAATGTGTAAATTTTATTATATTTTGATAGAATCTCTAAACCATTAGTTCATAGATCATATGCATGTGGAGTTCTTTGTTTTTCTTTTTATGGATGCAGGTCAGCATTAGGAGGAGATTTGCAGTCAAGGAGCGACCAAACGTTAAAGGATTGACATCAAACACAGAAACTAAGGTATAATAACTTGATCTCTTTAACCTTGTATTGGAATATGAATAATGGGTTTTGTGATTGGGATGTCGGTAACAAGTAGGAGACTTTAGTTCATTTTATGCATGCATTACAGAACCCTTAATGCTATTCCGTAGGGGGATTTCCCACCCACAATAGAATTGGCGACCATACTGGGGAAATCTCTAGGGTTTTTGGGGATACTTTTTTGGGTTGTTTAAATTAGTTTTATTACCTTTTTTCTGAGTTTCTGCAAGAGTCTGAGCTAGTAGGGATTCTTGTCTTCCATACTAGTACTCCCTTGTTTCTTTGCTTGACTTTTTTTTAATTTTCTGGGAAGCTAAAAAGGCATACGCAACCTGTATAAGGCCTACACGCATATGCACGTGCCCTGACTTCACACAGTCCGCATACATATGCTGGCTATTGAAGGATCAGTAGTGTGTCTGAGTCCAGAATGTTTTTTTTTCTAAAGAGACGTAGTGATCCTCTTCCCTATTAGAAGTGATCCTTCTCAGGGGTTTTCTGGATCTAGTTCTGGTCTCTGTTTTTGGAGTTTGTAGCCTAGGTATAACCTTAGATTATCTTTTTCCTTGCATCTTTTTCTGTCAAAGTAAGTCTCTGTGTCTTAAATGGATTCTAGTTCTCAGTACCAATGCTCCTTGCCAGTGCTTGATTTCTTGTTTTCATTTTCTTGAGGAGTTACAGAGGTGCATGCATCTTGTAGTGGGCCTACACATGTGCACACATGCCCTGACCATGCACAACCTGCATACAAACGCTGGTTGTTGAACTGTCAGTAGCGTACCTTTTGAGATTTTTTTTTTTAAAGAAGAGGCAGTCATCCTCCTCCCTGTCAGGAATCACACCTCTCAGGCATTTTCTTGATCTAGTCTGGGTCTCTGTCATAGCAGTCTGTAGCTTACGTTTGATTACAACATAGATTTCTTTTTTATTAAAAAAATTTCCTCTGTTTTTTCTGTAATAGGGTTTTTAGACAAGCGTGAGAGTCTGCTTCAATCATCTTATGTGTTATTTTCAGTGACTCTTTGTGATCTGTGCTTAGGACAAAAGTCTTTTCTTGGTCTTTACTTGTCGTCATTTTTCCCTTTTTTCTTTTTTAGCATAAAACAATAAAAAATATATTTTATTTCTTGGTTTGGTTAAGTAGTTGGTTGTTTGCATTAATCATCAGAAAAATGATTGCTTTCATAAGTTCTTGACTGATTGAATTAGGAAAATAAGTAGCTCATAGTCGAGTGAAAGCTTTTTTTGAGTTTTCTGTTGAAAAATCTTAGAAAAAAAAAGGTTTGAAAAGTTGGTTAAAGAGTTTGAATGTGCAAAATTGAATTTGTGAAGAAGTAATTTGTTTCCATTTTTCATTATATGCTCTTCCCTTTTATCTCTGAAACACATCACTGGTTTCACTTCCGTTCCCTTTGACTTAAGACAACCACTAAAAATAATGATTAATTAAAATCAACTAGACTTTATGTTTGTAGGGTCCATCAACTAGTCTAGGCTAGAGCCTTGATTTAGGATTGGAGAGGAAACTCTTCAAGGCTTCTAAAACAAACATAAGAGTCTGTGCTAGGGAGTGTCAAAAGTACAGTATCGTGAAAGTTATCTAGGACCCCCCTCTAACACAGGGGATAAACACGAGGTCGTGTAAGAAAAGGTAGCAAAGATAACCCCTCCAAAGTCGGACCAAGCATAGTGGGGAACGCATATAGAGGGCTTGTCTTGGGATTCCATTGATTGCATTTGCCACTGAGCTTCGTGGGTATTGAATCCGTTCGAGTTCCTCATTCATCTTCCAGAACACTTTATTTTGATGCCCTTGATAGGTTTCGGGCTTGATACCCTACTCATTGCGGTCCACCCAACTGTTGACTATATCCACATGGTGACTGTTTGCGCACTGGCAACCTAGTTTCCTATCTTTCTAGTGACTTATAAAGGTAACCATGGGGGTATACTATGGTACCTAGGACAAACATCAGTCCATGATTTTTAGAGTATACCTGGAGGGTGCTTCGGTATTCGAGTTTCACTTGCACTGGTAAGTTACTCTAGTGTTGGTTGTTGTAATTATTCTTCCAACTAGTTAGTGACTCCTTGTTTGATCTCATAGGTACTTTTTATAGTCCGTGTTGGTTTTCAAAGGATTATATATTGCCCTAGTGTGTATTTGATCTTCTCACATAGTGGAGGATCAGGAGTTCCTCTAATTGCAGAGGCTTTTGGGCCTACTGTCGGTTCACCTCGAACCCACACCCCCCCCGCCCACCGCCAAGGAGAAAATTAGACCAGCAATGATCTTTTGAGACAACCGGGTTATAGGAAACTATTCCCGACCCATGTTCAAGAGGAGAACTGTTGATTATGGAGGAACCAATCATTTATGGCCTCGAAGCAGAAGCTCTTGGTCTATATAATCCTCCCATCATTGATCTATCGATGACCATCATCGTAGAGGTTCTACCTTACGTGAGTCAGGTAGTGTCACAAGAAATAATGGAAGAAAATGCTACTACTTATTAAGGGAATACTCATATTTCCTTCACGACTATCACTACTAGGGGTGTTCCACCTCCTAACCAACCGTCATCAATCAGAGCCACTATGGTCTCGACTACTTCAACCTTAGGTAATAGTCTGATTCCGTCTTTGGTGGCGATCACTGCTCCGTTTACTCAAAACGTGATAGGCCCTTCGTTCTCATACGGGATGCCTAGCTTCGGTATGAGTATTGTACTTTCCTCCTCCACTCTACAGAATTTAGGTATGGGGGCAAGGAGTTCCAACGCTCCTCTAAAAGGATATATGGGGGGCACTTCTTCTCACTTTATCGCTTTCCTTTACGGTGGGAGTAATATACCCCCTTCGTCCCCCTCACTCGACAGTGTTCCTCAACACTCCATTGGGCCTAATGTAAACTTGTTTGGAGCGGGTAGTCAAGCACTCCCTCCTTATAACATTTTAGTTGGTTCGACACCTTTCTCTTTGTTCGATGCATTTGGTAACAACGCTTTCTCATTAGTTGTCGTTTTAGCTGGGGGGAACCCCAGTTATGGACAACCACATCCTGTACAGGGTATTATTCCTGCATATGGGGAACACTTAGGAATTCCTTCCTCACAAGGACCTTGGAATCCATGGCAGGGACCAAACCCCTTTCCAGGGATGTCGATCGGGAGAAACCCCTTCCATACCCAGTGGAACCCCAGGCAAGGCCCAATGCCTATTCCCATCAGATCAGAAGGGGGCAACCCCTCCCAAAATCCTTGGAATGTGATGGAAGCTCAGCTCTTTACATCCTATTACGGGAACCAGTAGATGATGCCTCAAAAAGCACAAAATTCTTACGCGGGTCACCTCCATGGTTATTAATAGAGCCCTGGATAGCAACCTAACTTTTCCTAGAAACCTGGTGCTAGTCAAACTCCATGCTCCTTTTTCCCTGGCTACAATCCACAACCCAAACTACCATTTCTAGCAACCTTGCACTTGCCAGACTTGACGAGGTTATTAAATGAACCCATATGTCATGATCCGAGTTGGCCTCCTATGCTGACCAATTTGCCTTCGGACATTCTAAAGTTTGAAGCCAAGCCTAACGAAGATCCTGGTGATCACATGACTACCTTCCACTTATGGTGCTCATCCAAATATTTGAGAGACGATTCCATCCAGTTGCGATTGTTTCAGTGCACTCTCATAGGGAGTGATGCAAAATGGCACATCGAGCTCGACCGATCACGATACTCTTCCTTCGGTGACTTGCAATGGATTTCTGAAACCATTTCCAATTACCTGTGAGATATGATGTCGAAACTGAATTGCTGGCCAACTTCGAGGAGACAAAAGCAGACGATATCTCGGATCACATTCGAGAATGGAGATGCCGGAAGAGTTTGATTAAAGTTTCATTCCCACAAGAATTCTTTCTTGAGTGGTTCCTTAATTCTTTGGTACCCCAGTTGTCTAAAGACGTCGCAACATCTGGGGTGTTTTCTGAGGAATACGCGATAATGAGAGCTCAATAGCTAGAGTTGATTTACTCTCAATCTGGTTTACTCTATGATATTTTTCCATATGCACTGAGGTCAATCCTTGACAAGACCAGATAGAGGTTTGGACCACATGCCTATGGAATTATTGGTTCATCACAAACAAATCTCGCTGATCTATTGTTAAATCAATTACAACAATTGTCGATACAGCAGACAGCGGCCAACCAAACCACCGATTCTGTTGTTCCCCCTACCCAAACATTGGATGTACACAGTGTGAAAACGACAAAACCAAAGGCCACCTAGTAGCCTCATAGAAAGAAGAAACAACGAAAGAAGGGTAACAGGGATAAGAACCCCCCCGATAATGTTGGCGGGGGTGACACTGAAAAGAAAAAGTCGAAGTATCCTTGTAATCTTTGCAAGGAAGACCACCCGACCCATCAGTGCCCTCAGCTTATGGATGCCCAGAAGTTATTGGCATAGCAACATCATGCCATGTTAATGAAACCATTTCCACAAGGGAAAAATCTAAATCAATCCTCCTTGGGTGCAGAAGGGGGCAGTCAAGGACCCCCTTCATCTTTGAGTAATCCTTCATTTGCAAATGTGTATATGATGAAAGGTGATGCCTATATATAGACTAGAGCACATGATTACGGAAATCCAAGCACCTCTGAGAAGGGTGAAGAAGATAAAAACCCACCTCTTCCTCTCCAGATTGAGAAGACGTTGGGAGAAACAATGACACACATCCCAAAAGGTGTGTTCAATAAATTTTCTCACAATCCAAACACACAGGCTGCCCATAACTACTCTGTGGTGGAGGATTTATCACGAACCCCTTGTGTGATGTTTGCTTTGGAATTCCTCTAGAGTTTCCCTTCCCAGAGAAAGGCTCTATTAGTTTCCTTAGGATCTGCTAAGACTTGAATCTGGGAACGATCCTGCTTGATACGACCAACTTAAAACCTCATCTTCCATACCACGTATCTTTTCATATAGTAGTGGCTTACACAATGTAAACTTTTACCCATAATATTTTTCGTATAGTGGTGGATGAGGGTGCCTTGACATGCGTGATGTATTTGGCATGTTGGAAGGCTATAGTCCAACCTGTTTTGTCTCCATCACCTACTCTTCTTATAGCATTTGACGGTCATTCTTTTCGACCACATGGGATCATTCACTCTTTCCCTATGCAGCTAGGGGGAAAACCTATGTGTGTCGAAGTTGAAGTGGTCAATGAGTCTCTTGACTACAATATTTTGTTAGGAAGGTGTTGGACCTATGATATGCAAGAAATGGTTGCGACAGTTTTCCAGGTCTTTTTGTTTCCACACGAGGGTCGAATCATGACCATTGACCAGTTATCCTTATCTCATCCTGACCCTTCATCGAGAGTCTCCATGGTCCTGATGATTGATAACCCTCAGCTTGGCATCGTCAATGTAGGGATTGGTTTGTGCCCACCTTTGATGGGTACTTTTGATTACCCACATCCGACTAGAAATGCCCATTACATGTCAGCTGACCCCGACCAACCTTGGGCCAAAATATTTCAAATCTCATTGTTTCACACAACATACTTTAACAATCTATGGACTCTTCCTTGCCCATCAACTACGATGGAAGGGACAGAGTGCCATGGCATGGCCATGCCTCTGTCTATGGCAGAAGTTGCATACTCTATTATTCAGCAAGCTTTCGCCGACCCTGACTCGACTCTTTCACAAGAGTTAGATCCGGTGCTCGAGCCTATTTGGGCTCAAGGTTCCCTTTCTGATACAAATTCTTTAGACATAGTCTTTCCCTCAGACGAGGCGATTATTGAGTCAATGACTAGTCCGGAAAAACCCTAGGATGATCTTCATCATAGATCTTACTTCCTCCCAGAGTTAAGACGAGTTGAAGAAAGTGAATTCACTCTAACTATGACTGGAGATAAATCCTATCCTATTAATCCTTTGGCAATGCACGTTGTTTATGCTAAAGAAAATATGGAAACAATAGCTGAAATGATACCTATTGAAATCTCCAGAACCCCTGGCATCGTGGAGAATATCTTCGTCAGAGCAGATTTCTCCCTCGAAGAGATTCAAATCTACATAGATTTATTTAAATAGTTATGTGACGTGTTTGCCTGGTCTTACGAGGAAATTCTAGGCATAGATCCAAGAATCGTCGAACATGAAATCATGACATATCCCGATATTAAGCCAGTCTAGCAAAAGCTTTGTCCAGTCAATCCTAAGAAAGCAGTAGCTATCAAGGCTGAAGTAGAGAAACTACTTAAAGATGGTTTCATCTACCACATCCAATTGACTCAAAGGGTGTCAAATCCCATGCCAGTCAATAAGAAATAGGGTACGATTCGTGTATGTATGGAATTCCGTGATTTGAACAAGGCCTGCCCAAAAGATAATTTCCCCATGACATTTATTGACTAGATAGTCGATGATTGTGCAGGTTGCGAGGATTTTTCATTAATGGATGGTTTTTTGGGATACAATTAGATACAAATCAAACCTGAAGACCAACACAAAACCGCTTTCATTTTTCCATGGGGTGCATTCTCTTATCGTAAGATTCCTTTTGGTCTGAAAAATGTTGGAGCTACATTTCAGTGGGCCATGTATTTTTCTTTCCACGACCTCAAACACATAGTCGAGGCTTATCTCTATGATTTAACATCAAGATCTTGCAAGAGAGTTGATCATCTGGCACACCTCCAACTTATCCTTGAACGGTGTCGCTACTACCGAATCCGCTTGAATCCAAACAAGTGCAGTTTTTGTGTCACATCGAGTCGTCTTCTAGGTTTCATAGTTTCAACCACAGGAATCATGGTCGATCCTTTAAAGGTTTAGGCAATAGTTCAATTTCCTCCCCCGTGCACCATCCCTCATCTTCAAAGTTTGCAAGGGAAAGAAAACTTTTTACGGTATTTCATCGCAAACTATGTCGAGATCACAAAGGGTTTTATGTGTTTATTGAAGAAGGACGTTCCTTTTCATTGGGATGAAGCTGCTCAATGCTCTTTTTCTGCATTGAAACGATCCATCATATCTACCCCTCTGCTTTGGCCACACAATTATAATAAAGACTTCTTATTATACTTGGCCGCTATGGAGTTGACCATCAGTATGGTCTTAGTTCAAGAGGATGATTCGCTCTCAGAATACATGATTTATTACATGAGTCGAGGCCTAGTTGGATCGAAACTCAATTATTCCCACATTGAAAAACTTGCATTGGCAGCAGTCCATGCTGTCTAATGGTTATGTCATTACATTTTGTTTCACAAGACCACCATCATTTCCATTGTGAATCCATTTCAATATGTATTGACATGACGAGTCATAGGTGAAAATATTAGTATATGGATAGTTATCCTCCAGGAATTCGAAATGGAGTTCATTTCGGAGAAATCCAAAACATTGATGGTCTTCACAGAACTCATATCGGAACTTCCGATCGAATCAAGTGATATTATACCTGACAAGTTGCCTATCAAAGGAGACATGTTTTTTATCGCATCTTCTGAACCTTGGTATGGAGATGTGCTTGTCTATCTCCATATTTTGAAGTGTCCCACCTCTGCTTCTTGTGACGAGCGTCGTTGTATACGCCATCTGGCTAAGAATTATCTCATACTCGAAGACACTTTGTATCGTTGAGGTGTAGACTGTATCCTTTGTCAATGTCTCACTCATGAAGAAGTGGAAATCATGCTTAACGATTGCCACACTGGAGCATGTGGCAGTCGCCTATTTGGGTTGGAAACAACCCAAAACATTTTACAAGCGGGTTACTTATGGCCGACATTAATCAAATATTGTATTGAATCAACCAATAAGTGCCACCTGTGTCAGATCTTCTCTCGGAAGATGATGGAACACCTCGCTCCCATGTTTCTTGTTATTACCATTGGTCCCTTCACAAAATGGGGGATTGATTGCACTACATGAAACCCCCCTTCAGCAAGGGAGCACCGCTATATCATCATAGCAGTAGACTACTTCACCAAGTGGGTCAAATCTATGCCAACGTTTAAAGATGACAGGGAGACAACAACTCTCTTTTTGTTCAACTAGATAAGAGCAATGTTCGGCGTCCCGAGAGAGATTGTCACTGACCATTGCAGTCACTTTCTGAACAAAATGATGACCATGTTAACATCAAATCTTGGGCTGTGGAAAGAACATTCATCGACCTACTACCCCCAAGCGAATGGTCAGGTGGAAGCTGTAAATAAATCTCTTAAGACCATTCTACAATGAACGATCAATTCGGCCAAGTCAAATTGGCATTTGATGTTATACTCAGCATTATGGGCTTACCGAACATTCATTAAGACTACAACTGGTTTCTCACCTTTCAACTCATTTACGGGATGGAAGCAGTCTTTCCCATAGAATGCCAGATCCCACCTTTAAAGTTGGCAGTATGGTTATTTCCAGATACTTCACCACTTGAAGAGTGTTTATTATATGTCGAATAGCTCAATGAGTAGCGTCGTGATGCAGCCTTAGCTAAGGAAGCTCACAAACAAAAATTCAAGTGTCAATATGATCGGTCCATTTGTCCTCAGATTTTCTCTAAAGGCGACCTTGTCCTAGTCTATGACCAAGATAAGGACCCCTTGGGGATAGGAAAATTCAAACCTATGTGGTTCAAACCTTTCATCGTAAAAGAGGTTCTAGGAAATGGTGCTTATCGTCTGGTGGACTTTGAGGGAAATGTTTTGGTGGAGCCTAGAAATGGGCTCTACCTAAAGAAGTATTACTCATAGGTAGGTCGCCTCAGGTGACCTTTTGTAACATATGTATAGTCTTTGTACTATTACTTTTTTCCTTTGGTTTTATGGATGTGTCATTTTTTGATGTTATCTTTTTCACTGTGGAAAATGTCAAGTGAATCAGAGGTGTTCGTTGGGTTCGCATACGATGCTAGCTGGCACACTCAGAGGCTTGCCTATGTAGCTTGGGTGATTTTCACCCCTCAGGGCCAGTTGCTATCTTCAAGAGATATCTATTTAGGTGACACCACAAACAATGTCGTTGAATACAACACAGTTATTGAGTTGCTTCATGACACTTTGTCACTTGGTATCTCTCACCTCTGGGTCTTTTTAGAAGCTCAGTTGATTGTGTCTCAGTTAAATGGATTCTATCATGTTCATGATCCTACTCTACACTGACGGTTCCTTAGGGTACGTCTCTTATAATGAAGCTTTGATTACATTACGTATATCCATGTTCCTAGGAGATTAAATCAGGTTATAGATACTCTAGCTAATCATATATTAGATTGGCATCTTACACACATGTAAGAAAAATAACACACACACRCACATGTAAATACATTTGTAGATAAGTGTAATCCATAAAACACAAAAAGATAAAAAAAAATCCATATATATATATCGCAAAGCACCAGAGTACATAAGTGGGYGCAAGGGCCTCAAAAAATAGGTGTCTAGTAAAGAGTCACGGGGCTTATGCCCTCAAAAATATACAAAAGGTTCCCTCAACACATAAGAAGTACAGTCTAAGMTAAGGGTGGGGCCTATGGGCCCTGTCATAGTGAACAATCATGTTAGCTAGGCTCCGAAAAAGCTGGACCCAGGTCCGTGGTACCCCAACAACACGAGTCTGCATGGACAGTGGGAGATCCTCAATCTCCACCATGGGGACTGACCAAGTAAGAGCAATGAGGTTCCTCTCTACCCATCTCAAAACTCTCTCAGCCTCCCCAGGTAGAGGTCCCTTTGTCTTTTCTGGTCCACTAGCTGCGGCTGGCCTTGCCTCTGGTCGAGGATGTTGCCTAGTCCTCATGAAGTCTTCTAGGCACACTGGCCCCACGTCTACACATAACCAAGACATACATGTCAGATACTCTAGTATAAAAAAAATGATATATATATATATATATATAAAGACATGAAAATTAAATAACGTTGAAAAACAAGCATACCTAGCTCTCCTCGTACCACTCCAGGAGGTACGCCCATGTCATGGTCCCTGGAAAAGTCGATTCTGACATAGGGATAGTCCTCTATCATTGGGATCTGCTGAGACCTCCAGTCAAAAACTTGTCGTCAAAGGCCTCAATAGTCCTCCCTCCCCCCTGTTGCGGAAACAACTCTGCCCATTTGCATACTGCTAGAGAAGAGCCTATGTTCCCTTGTACTGTCTCCCCTGGACTAAGACTAGGTACCCTCTCGAAGAAGAAATATCATAGAATAGTTCCAAACCCGAAGTTTCTATGCCTCCACATACGACACTCTGTAAGATGTCATTTCATGCAATCCAGTAAAGTAGTACTCTAGTCGAAAACTTGTGCATTTAAGAACATAACCTCAAAATTCATGTGCGCCCGGGAAGCCTGATGTAGAGCTACGGATCTAGTGATTTGCCCAATAAAAAAAACTATCACTTTTAGTGATAGATCTGACATCTTGTTTATCGGCACCTGTGTGCCCATTTTGTCTATACTGGATTCACAGTGGATTCCAATCAACTTCACTATGTTGAGAGGCCCGGAGGGAAAAGTGCGAAAATTGGTTGGTTCCCCTCTCCTAGAGAGGCCAGTCAGGAAGTAAATATCCTTAGTCATTGGTGTCAACAAATGTCCCTCAAGCATAAAGGCCTCTGCATCAATATGCCAATAATAAACCAAGGCGTTTAGTAGCCTGGGTTTTGCCCGCATGAATGAACACTGGACGAACTTTAATAGACCACATTGAGCCATTACAACAATAGCAGCAGGGTCCTCACCTACCAGAAAATCAATGTCCTCATGCTCTCGTTCTCCAATGAACATACATCCTATAATTTACAAATTTAGGAGAGTTTAGCTCTTGCATTTTTTTAATTTTTTTTTCCACATCTTAGAGGGTATACGCGGGTTGTAATACACATAGTTGTGTGTGTGCACATGAAGTATTTCCTCTGCACACGTGCACATGCAGGCTATCATAGGAAAGTCCACGTATACATAGGGCCGACCCTTTTAAAGGTTAGCGCCCCCTCGAAAACCTAAAAGAAATGCATACTTTAAAAATTGAAATGCAAGAGGGGCTAATATGTACTTAAAGTCTATTTCGTCCACTGAAGCTCCTGGAATGAATTATTTTCACAAAGGGGTATTTTTGGCCTTTAGTCAATTTCTCAATTAGTAATAGTGACAATGAGCTTCCAACTTCTATTTATAGACTTTTTGGCCACTTTTTGTGATTTTTTGGAGCCTTTTTGTCGTTCTTCCAACCTGAAAAATGATTCAAGAGTTTCTTAGGGGATATTACAATCAGTGGTACTTTGGGTATTGGGAATATTTTGGGAGATTTGGGTCATTTTCAAGATCTTTTGGTAAAAAGTCTTTTTTTCAACTTTGTGCATGTAAGATAGGATTACACCTCCACTTGTTGCACCTCGTTGCCTTTTTCACTTTTCCATAGGATCGATCCCACTAAATTGTGAAACAGAACCATCATTGTTGCTTTATAAGTGTCGTATTTTAGTGGTAGACACTAACCCTTCACGGATGCCCTAGATAGATCCTGGTTTCATTTTGGCATCCATGCTATCGTTAATGACTATAAGCTCGGGAGTCCTTGTTAGTTTTATCCTGATTACGAGTTTGAGCCTCATTTGCATGATGCATTATCACTCTTGACCTCACTCTCGGGACTCCCACAAAACACAACGGGTCTTCTTTTAAGCCCTTTTCAGACCCTCTAAAAATGAAAAAATTGTCGAGCGACCTTGTTGAACTTCACGCTCGCTAAACTGAAATTTGAAGGAACGTTTGTCCGACAATAGTTTACCCCTTTTTTCATTCCAGATGGTCAACAGTATGAACAAAGGTATACTCTAGGAGCTTCGGTTYCCTAGAAGAGTATTCTCGGGTATGATTTTAACCCTTTTTCCAGCCTAAGGGACTAAACTTATGAAAAATCAACCCCCATGGAGTCCATAGTTAAGMTTTTTTTAGACTCCCTAAAATTGAAAAGATCACCGAATGACCTTATTCCTTCACACTCATTAAAATGGTCCAGAAGAACATTCATGATAGAGTCCATAGTTAATATTTTTTCAGACTCCTTAAATATGAAAAAATTGTCGAGTGATCTTGTCTTTATCACACTCGTTAAAATGGTTTTGAATAGAAGTATTTTCGGTGCTAATTTAGCCCTTTTTCAAACCGACTAGACTACCTTCGAAAAAGGTACCCCAGCAGAGTCTCCTTTTACCCTTTTTCAGACTCTCTAAATATGAAAACTCATCGATCTTACCTTCTTTGGGTTCATTAAAAACACATCGAAGGACCTTACCATTGTGTCTTATTAATCACATTTTCATACCTGCGTCTTTGGCCTAATGTCATCTCCATGTTTCTCTCAACTGAACCATCTGAAGCATGCCTTATACACAAGCCCTGTAGCACTTTTCCTCTGCATCTTGACACCTTGGCCCACGGAGGATTTTTCTTGAGTGTCATTTTCCTACATATATCCATTTGCTCTAAGCATCCATGTGTTCCTTGTGCTTGGAACTAGTATGTCTGCGACACTCGATCCTCCTTTGTAATGTAGCATTCTTTTATTCTTTTTCAAGATTTCCAAAATTATTGAAAAAGACATAAACAAAATCAAATATACCCCAAAAAGAGGAAGGGAAAAGTATTTTCTTTTTGTTGGCAGTGCAATGAGTCACCCTTGGACAAAGCACATCTTTTCGTTTGTTCGTCAAGACCTGGGATTGAATATGACCTTAGGAATTTTTTCTCGCTACATAGAGTTGGGTCCTCCTCTGTTTGGTTATTCTTCCAAACATTTGGAGAGTTTATGTTGCCTCCTGCATCGTAGAATTATGTCCAATACCATGCTACCTGAGTCTCATATTTTGTCGTGCAATTGTCTAAGGGAAGTTATTACCAAGATTGAGTCATCCCCTCCACAGATTGTCTCTTGCCCTCATGCCTAGCCATCCTGAAAGCCCAATCAAGTCTTTGTTTGAAATCCATGAAGCCCTCAGCCTGATCATCAAAATCCTCTAGTCTGTTCTTGACAAGCCATCGAAGACCTCTGGGTAGTGAAGTCGTACACTCATATTACACTCCTACCTGAGTTGTGAATATTTTGAAGCTATTGCTCGAGCTTTGGAGGCCTCATCTCTAGCCATCAGGCCTTATTCGCTTCTTGAATATGGATACTATACATGTATATCTTTTTGATTTAGAGATGTAGATCTGATGTGTATTGCTCATGGCTACACTTTATATAGTTATATGACATGGAGCTGTAGTGTATTTGATTGGAAACCTGTTGGCAGCCAATTCACATTTTTCTACTGTCTTATAAGCTGCCTACACCAGTGTTTTGCAAACCATAATTTTTCGTCGCAATTCTCAAATAAACGACACTTTTATTCTTTGTGATATTTTCACACTTATCTTTGTTTTGTTTTCACGACTGTAAGCGTGAAAACTTGGTCTTTCGAAGTCGTATGAAAATCATTGTTGAGTTGTCGTTATTATTCTTGTCGATATGCCCATTGCGTTTACATTTTACTTATCATTATGCAGTTGGCAAAACCCTTTTGATCTGTACTCATTTGACATTCTTGGATTGATTACCTCATTTCGTTTCATGAGTGATTGAGTTGTAATGCATCGGCAATTGGACTTACATGTTATTTGGTCAATTCACTTAGCATATTGATTATGTGAAAAAGCATTGGTATTATGGTCTAAACCCTTGGTGTGAAATGTTTCTATACAACACTTGGTATTGGTTTCTATTTGTATGTTTGGTTTTAAAACTATGGCATAACTTTTGATTGTGCACATTGGTTTATCCACTTACCAAAGGTTTCAATTGATTGATTGAAGTGGCATAGTTGTAAAACTTATGCGTTGTGATTCGAATAGTTGAAAGTGTCGGTGGTTGTACCATTGGTAATGAATATTCTGCATGGCCAACAAATAGCTCCACCACCTTCGCATGATGTCATTAATGCCTCCCCTTATCACCGTTTCACCTCTGCTAGCATCGGTAACCCTTCGAGTGTCCTTCTCCTGTGTGTGTTGTGTTCAAACCCTGGATCATTCACATCGCTTACCGTGAACCTTGTTTATGGGACCAATGGTGTGAATTGAGCCGAACGACAGTCAAGCCTTGCTACTGTTCTATAATTCCCGGAAAGACTTAGAGGATAGTGGTTGGCTCACATTTGTATAGTGGTTTGAGGGTTTTAATCTATTTGTTTCACAGCAATTCACCCTGACTTTTGATGGGTGTAAGGCCAAAATAGGCGACATTCAGCTTGAGCTGAATGAGGAGTTCATTAGCTCTGCTACAGGGTTAGCGTCCATGGGCTAGAAATGGTTTAAAAACTCTAAAGTGGAGGAGGTACCATGGTCTTTGTTGTTTGTCTCACGAAAGGTTACATCCTGTGATAGAGGTATGCCGATTTCCACACTTAAACCAAGATGGCATGATCTTTTGATGGTGGTTAAACAATTTGTGACCTGTGAGGGTCAATATGGACTGGTTTTCCTTTATCACCTTCGACTGTTAATGAATTTTATGGGTTATCCATTAAATATGCCTTTTTATTTCTAGAGAAGTCTTTATAAAATGGCTAAGAGGTTTAAAAGAGAAAGGCCAATAGTAACTTGTTCCACCATGGCCTAATCAGACTCATCGTTGTTCATCACTTGAATCTCCACGGTGATAGTTGGCAATATTTTACCTCTCGAAATGGTTTTGCTGATACAGAGCCTGTCCAAATTGACAAGCCCATGGTTAGTGTGACTAAGGTCGGACCACCCGTGCCTTTCCATTCCCTCCTACCCTCTCCTAAACCCTCGATCACCCCTGATATCAACCTACCCGACATTATAACAGACAGGGTCGAGGCTGTTAAAAATCCTGTGAGCAAAAAGGTCAAGGGAAACCCTACTGTCGATGGAAAAGGTAAAAAGAATGCTCGACTTATCTCGAGACTGGCTAGGAATAAACCTAAACCTAATTCTGAGCAAAAGCCCATAGTCCTCAGTGAAGACTTGGACTCTGACATCGAATGCTTCTTAGCTAGTGAGTACCCTTACTCTCAAGGTTTGTGCTCCGAGCCACCCTATGATTTTGTTTCTAATTTGCCCCCGTACCTAAGGAACAATCCCAGTTATCCAAGGATCAAGCTACCTAACGAAACCCTCGGTGATTCTCCCAAACCCTCGACTATCGGGCAGTCGTCATGCAACCAGTGTGATGTGTGGTTGGAATGATACTATACAGGTGTTCCCTTAATTCAATTGAAAATCAAAGCATTGGAAAACCAAGTTACAGTGTTGACTAGTGAAAGGGACAAGATTCGAGCTAATGATAAAAAGTAGAAAACCACTGGTTCCATCGTTTTTAGGAATGTCGAATCGGCTACAACCGTCGTCAATTCCAAAATGTTATGATCAAGTTGTCCGCTTGTCATCCAGGTATGAATTTCGATATCAATTTCATTTTGTGAATTGCTTGGATTAATATAGTGAATTGGTTTCTGAGTTTTGATAAGTCTGTTTATTATTCGAAATGACTTTGACATGGTTTGATTATCAAAATGGTTACAAAGTTAAATGAAGTTATGATKTGGTTTCACGATTTGGTCATGCCCAGTTTAGCAATGGTTTGGTTTTCATTGGTTTTGATTCGTTTGTCTGTTGTTGTGAGTTAATGTGATCAATGGTGTTTTCTTTCGCTTGGATTTTGTTTGTATATGACCTGTACAGAGGATTTTCATGCTAAAATTAGAGCACAACCATGTTTTGATTTGGTATGATTTCGTTGTGGTTGGATTATATCGGCTCTGATTCTATGGTGTGATTTTGGAACGATTTCGTGAGTTTGATTGCTATGATCTTTTAATATGCTATGAGATGTAATATTCTAAATCAGGAATATGATTCTGTTCGACTCCGATTTGGAAAGGATGACTCTGTTTTGTATAAAAACGATATTCTCCTTTAGCCTGTGCAAAAGATGTCTTCGCCAAAATCATGGAACTGTTTTGATTCACAATGACTATGTCAAACCCCAACTGTTCGATTCGCTCTTGTTTTGATTGGATTGTTGCAGTTAGCATGATTGTTTTTATGAGATGGATTCATGTCGAAAATAGACTTGATGCTACTCTGTTGATTTTAATTTTCAAAACAAGTTTGTTAAACCCAGATCGACTTATGTTATCTCTGTCGAGTTCGTATGATGAAATTCGGTTAATAGTTCATTTTGAAATGAATCCAAGTGATGATTTCATGGACTGCAAATTGATTGTGTTCGCCCCCGATTGGTGATAACGAACGACTAAATGAAGTCCTACAGATCCTATTATCAATCGATTAATTCCACGATGATTTCATTTGTAATAATTACATACCAGTTTTGATTTGATTCGCTAATAGAGTGGATTGTTTGTTTATGTTAAATGTGGTGCGATCAATTTTGAAAATGATCTGGTGATTCGGTTTGGATTCAAAGTGATCTGTGGGTAGATGAAGCAATTTTTGTATTGATTTCAATTCATCCATGAATCGATTTCGCTGTTGTCAGTTATTCAATACGATGTTGTTTACCCGAATTGGTCAAAATAGAGTGTATCTATCTCTATCATCATTTGATTTAGTTTGTTCAATTTGCGTACAAGTGTCGATTTGAATGGAATTTTAGCAATCAAATATATTTTAATAGTTTGAATGTATTTTCTAAGATTTGAATTGATTTTTAATACGATTCTGTGTTGGATTCAGACCAGCTACATAATCGCAAGATTCTGTAGCTAGTATTTAGAATTAGATTTTTATCATTTTCATTAACAAAATATCCTCCTTACTTGTCCATTTTTGACCTCTTTCAGGTACATTCGAATTGGATTGGGCATTTTGTGGCAGTCTAGGAGATATTTGTGTGATATAGTTTTATTTTTAAGATGTTAGTTTGAGTTAGAGATAGAAACTTGGGATATCTTCCCAGATTTTTGTAAACAGTTTTGATAACATCCACAAGGATGTTTTACCTTGTGGGAGGTCTTTAAATACTTATTATTTTTTGTAATAAGGGGCATCCTCACTTGTGGGATAACTAGGCTATGGATTTCTAATACAAACTGAGACGAAAGTTGATGTTTTGTTACAGCTTTCGCTTTCATAATATCGATCTTTTGTTTCAATTTTATGCATGTCAGTTTGCAGTTGATTATAGACTACTTTAGCTATCGTAATATATTGCAGGATGATATGATTTGATTAATGTGCTATCCATAATCTGATCTCTTTCATTATTTTTAAAAGTACAACAATTACTTTGTTTCAGTTAATGAATCACAAATTTCTCTTCTTCGTTAATTGAATCATTACGTATAGATCTTTGCATACAGGTTTATCTAACTGTGAAGATTCATAAATCATTTGGTTGTTGTAATTTTTATGTCTTGTTTGTCCTGTAATCATATTTGAAGAGCACTACAGCTTTTGTTTACGAGAATCTCCTGGATAATTCGGTGCAGGTTTCCTCCCTCCGATCAGCTAAGACAATCATTACATTTAGAACAAATCTGGAGCGTTCCTCCAGGTCAGTTTTTTATTTATTTGTTGGTTAATTTGTTAGTAAAATTAAGTAGTTTAGTTAGATATATGTGTAGTTTAGATTTATAGTTAGAGTTAGTATTTTAATGGTTTAGTTTAGTTAGTTTTTGTTTTATTTCTTTTCATAAAATTATAAAATCAAAAAACCATACCTCTCGTTGTCTTAGGGCAGAGTTTAAATGAGTTTTTCAGGTTTTCATTCAAATCTGTAAATTGTAATTATTGTACATTTTGTGAATAAGATTTATTTCTGTTAGTAGTTAGATATTTAGTTTTCTTAGAGTTAGTATAGTATTAGATAGTAGATTGTATATATAATAGTTAGATTAGTGTATTAGTTTGTTTTAATAGTTATTTTAGTTAGATTAGTTAGTTTAGAATAGTTTTCTTTTTTTGTTTCCTTAGGACTTAGATCGGCTAACAGAGCCGCTAAACCCATCAGGGTGGTCCATACCAAATGGCTTGGGTTATTTAGACAACCCCGGACCGGTTCCACTCTTCCAGTTGACGGACGGTCAATTTCGCCCGTCAACACAACCATGATTTTATTTCATTTTGAGCATGGGTATGCCCCCCTCGGTGAGACAATTGTTATTTTGGAAATGGCACCTCCCGAACTCTAGTCCCTGGGCTCATTTGTTTCGTATGTTGGTGAATATTGATAATCTGTTTCAGCCATCAGATTCTCTTCTGACCTCACACATTAAGGGGCATCTGTTATAACCTTAATTTGCACCAGATATGCTTACCTGGCATCAGGCCATCTCATTTTACATCTTTTACCAAGCCACTACAAAACAACTCTTCTTAAAAACACCCTTTTTAAAGGCACACGCGCCCTGCTCCACTACTACAAGCGTGTATACACTAGCTAACCCACTACAACCCGCATATACATACAAAAGCATGAAAAATGGAAAGTTGCAGACAAAACTCATAGTTTTGGTTAAGTTACCTAAACCGTTTGACTTCCCATAACCATTCACTCGACCAAATACCTAGCCCTTTCTAGCCTATAAAAGAAGGGATAGGGGTCCCATTTGAAGGAGGAAAATAATTGTAAAGAAACTCTACCCGTTTTCACATTCCCTTTGTCCCAACCTTTTGCAACTAGTGTGTGAAGAGAAGCATATACAAAAGAAGTTGGAGCATAGTTGAAGAGGATCCTAGGACCAGATTCGAGGAGCAATGGTCGATATCACTATTGTAAGTTACTCTTGTGAGATTAATAAAAAGAAGTACTTTTCCCGTCCCACCATATGAGGTTTTCAATGTGTAAATTTGATTATATTTTGATAGAATATCTAACCCATTAGTTCATAGATCATATGCATGTGGAGTTCTTTGTTTGTCTTTTTATGGATGCAGGTCAACATTGGGAGGAGATTTGCAGTCAAGGAGTGACCAAGCGTTAAAGGATCGACGTCAAACACGGAAACTAAGGTGCGTTAACTTGATCTCTTTAACCTTGTATTGGCATATGAATAATGGGGTTTATGATTGGGATTATGGTAAGAAGTAGGAGACTTTAGGTCATTTTTTGCATGCATTACAGAACCCTTAATGCTAATCCGTAGGGGGATTTTTGTTGTGGGTGGCAAATCCCTCCTACGGACTAGCACTAAGGGTTTTTATCATGCATGAAAAAATGAACTAAAGATTCTACTTCTTACCATCATCCCATGCCTAAACCCCCATTACTCATGTGTAAATACAAGGCTCAAGAGACTAAGTTGACATACCTTATTTTTTCATGTTCGATGTCGATCCCTTTTCGTGCTTAGTCGTTCTTTGACTGCAACTCTCCTCCCAATGTTGACCTGCATTCACAAAAGACAAACAAAGAAATCCACATGCATTTGATCTATGAACTAATGGGTTAGAGATTTAATCAATMATACAATCAATAYTCAAATAATGACAATCTCATATGGCGGGACGAGAAAAKMAATTCTTTTATTAACTTCACAATGATACCTTACAATGATAAAGTCGGCTACTGCTCCTCGATCCTGGTCCTGGGCTCTTCTTCTACTGTCTTCCAACTACTTTTCTCTATACTTCTCTTTGCACAAGGATGGATAAATGTTGGGACAAAGGGAATGCTCAATTAGGTATAGTTTCTTTACTATGATTATTCTCCTTTCAAATGGGACACTTACCCCTTCTTTTATAGGCTAGAAAGAGCTAGGTATTTGGCCGAATGACCAGCCATGCATGGCCGAAAGGTTTAGTTAACTTTCCAAAAGCTATGTGTTCCGTCAGCAACTTTCATTTTTCCATGCTTTTGTAAGTACACGTAGGCTGTATTGGGGTAGCTAGCATGTACACGCGTGAAGTAATGGAGCAGGGCGCGTGGGCCTTTATAAAGGGGTTTTTTTAAGAAGAGTTGTTCAGTAGTGTTTTGGAAAAGAAGGAATCTGAGATGGCCTAATGCCAGGTAAACATATCTGGTGCAAATTAGGGTTATAACATATGCCCCCTAATGTGTGAGGTCATAAGAGCATCTGATGGCCGAAATACATTATCAATCTTTACCAGCGTTCCAAATAAGTGAGCCCAGGGACCAGAAATCGGGAGGTACCATCTGTAAAATAACGATTGTCTCATCGAGGCTGGCATACCCATGCTTGGGATGAAATAAAATCATGTCTACCAATCAAATACACTGTAGATCCATGTCATATAACTATATAAAGTGTAGCCACGAGTAATACACAACGGATCTACATCTCAAAATCAAAATATATACATGTATAGTATCCATCTTCTAGAAGCTGATAAGGCCTGATGGATGGAGATGAGGTCTTCAGAGGTCGAGAAACAAATTCGAAATCTTCAAAACTTAGGTAGGAGTGTAATATGAGTGTACAAATTCACTACCCAGAGGTCTTCGATGGCTTGTCGGTCATGGACTAGAGAATATTGATGACCAAACTAAAGGCTTCATTGATTTCGAACAAAGACTTGATTGGACTTTTGGGATGGACGGGCATGATGGAAAGAGACAAACTATAGAGGGACTGACTCAGGATTGGTAAAAATTTCCCTTGGACAACAACATGACAAATGATGAGACTCAGACAACATGGAATTAACATAAGTTCATGAGGCAGGAGGAAACACAAACTCTCCATATGTTTGGAAGGATAACCAAATGGAGGAGGACACAACTCAATGTAGTGGGAATAGATTCCTAAGGTCATATTAAATCCTAGGGCTTGATGGACAAATGGAAGGATGTGCTTTATCCAAGGGTGACTCATTGTGCTGCGAATACAAAGAAAATACTTTTCCCTTCCTCTTTTTGGGGTATATTTGATTTTTTTGTCTTTTTCCATAATTTTGGAAAAAGAATAAAAGAATGTTACGTTACAGAGGAATGAGTGTCGCAAACATATGAGTTCAAGGCACAAGGACAAGACTGATGTTCAAAGCAAGGACACTTGGAAAATATCCCTCCTGGGGCCAAAGGTGTCAAGATGCAAAGGCGAAGTGCTACAGGGCTTGTGTATAAGGCATGCTTCAGATGGTTCGGTTGAGAGAAACATGGAGATGACATTAGGCCAAAGACATGGGTATGCAAATGAGATTAATAAGACACACAATGGTAACATCCTTTGATGTAAGTTTAACGAGCCTAGAGAAGGTAAGCTTGTCGGTTTTTCATATTTAGAGAGTCTTAAAAAACGTAAAAGGAGACTCCAATGGGGTACATTTTTCGAAGGTAGTCTAGTTGGTTCAAAAAAGGGGTAAACTAGCACCAACATGACATCTATTCAAAACCATTTTAACGAGTGTGATAAAGACAAGATCACTCGGCCATTTTTTCATTTTTAAGGAGTCTGAAAAAAACTTAACTATGGACTCTGTCAAGAATGTTCTTCTGGACCATTTTTACGAGTATGAAAGAATAAGGCCACTCAACAATCTTTTCAATTTTAGGGAGTCTGAAAAGAGCTTAACTATGGACTTCGTGGGGGTTCCTTTTTCATAAATTTAGTCCCTCGAGCCTGAAAAAGGGTTAAAAGTATACCTGAGAGTACTCTTCTAGAGATCCGAGGCCTCTAGAGTATACCTTTGTTCGTACAATTGACCGTCTGGATCGAAAAAGGGGTAAACTACCGACGGATAGATGTGACTTCAAATTTCAATTTAATGAGCGTGAAAGGCCACAAGATCGCTCGACAATATTTTCATGTTTAGAGGGTCTGAAAAGGGCTTAAAAGAAGACCCGTTATGTTTTGGGAGTCCTGAGGGTGGGGTCAAGAGTGATAAAGATTCATGCAAATGAGGCTCAAACTCATAATCAGGAAAAACTAAAAGGACTCTTGAGCCTACAGTAATTAATGAAAGCATGGACACCATAATGCAACCAGGATCTACCTAGGGCATCCATGTTCTGGTAAGCTCTACCACCAAATCGCGACACTTCTAAAGCAACAATGATGGTTCTGTGTCGCAACCTAGTGGGATCAATCCTATGGCAAAGGGATAAATACAACAAGATACAAAAGTAGGGGTGGAAACCTAACTTATATGCACAAGTTGACCATCTGAGATTTTTACCCACGGACCATCAAAAGTGACCCAAAACTCCAAAAAATGTCTTGATACCTTAAGGTAAATTTCCATAGAAACTTTTGAATCACTCTAAATGGTTTTGAATTCAGAGAAAATGATAAGGGGGCCAAAAAAGAAACAAAAGAGGGCCAAAAAGTCTATAAATAGAAGCTGGTAGCTCATTATCACCATTGTTGATTTGGAAATTGACTCTGGAGAAAAAAAACCCTTTTGGTAAAAGTGGTGATTCCGGGAGCTACAGTGGATGAAATGACCATCCATCTGGACCAAGTATAAACTACCTCCGTTTTCCTTTTAATTCTTTATATATGCATTTAATTTTGTTTTTTGGGGGGGGGCGTTGACCTTTAAAAGGTCGGCCCTAGGTCCATGCGGGTTGTCTTATGACAACCCACATGTACACTCGCTATGTATGATGTCATAGCGTGTGTACACGTGATTGTCATCACAACAGCCCACATGGACCCTCCAATGAGTGCAAAAAAAGTTTAAAAAGCAAGGCCTAACCCTCTAAAATTTTTCCCATGTGTAGGATGTATGTGCACTGGAGAGAACGAGAGCATGAAGATATTAGTGCACTAGTTGGGGAAGATCCTAACGCTATGGCGGCGTTAATGTAATGTGGCTTGCTCAAGATTTTTCTGTGTCCTTTCATGAGAGCACAACCTAGGTTACTAAATGCCTTGGTTGAATATTGGCACCCTGACACAGAAGATTTTATGTTGGAGGGGTAGTCATTGGTGCCCACTACAGAGGATATATAATTTTTGACTAGCTTCTCCAAGAGAGGTGAACCAGTCAATTTTCGAGCATTTCCTTATGGGCCTCACAATATATCAGAATTGATAGGACTCTAGTGTGAGGCAGGTACAAACCGATTGAGCTCGTAGGTGCCAATAAGAAAGATCATTGATTTATCACTGCAGGCGATTGTGTTACTTATTGGGCAAATGACTGGTTCTGCATCTCTACATTAGGCATCCCATGCACAGATGAATTGTGCAGTCCAATGCTTAAATGCACAGATATTTGACTAGAGCACCACACTGTTAGATCGTATGAAGAGGCAGTTGACAGATTGTCGGATGCGGATGTAGAGGAACTTCGGGTTCGGGACGATTTTATGCTCTTTCTTCTTTGAAAGAGTCCCTAGTTTTGGTCTTTGAGTGGTGGTACAAGGACATCAGGCCTCTCTTCCTGCGGTTTGCAGATGGGCAGTGTTCCCGCCATGAAAGGGTGGTGGAAGGACCAATGAGTCCTTTGATTATGACTTTTTTGCTTGGTTTTCACGGTAGATTCTAGTCATAGAGGATTATACTTATGCTGGGATTGATTTCTCGAGAGATCCCAAGATCCTTGTACCTCCAAGCAAAGATCGAGGCAAGATGGGTAAGTTTGAATCGTTTTTTTTTTTTTTTGTGAAACATATATAATTTTTATGTTGTTTTTATATATATCATTCTTTTATACCAGAGTATTTGACAGATATGTGTCTATTGTGTGTAGATGTGGGACCAGTTTGACCTGCAGATTATGCGAGGAATAAGCATTGTCCTCAGCCAGGGGCCGCACCTGCCGCTGTAGGGGGACTAGCAATAACAGGAGAGCTTCTAGCCGGTGAGGCTGAGAGGGTTTTGAGATGATTTGAGCAAAATTTTACCTCGCTCACTCGCACCATCCCCATGGAAGAGATTGAGGATCTTCCACCATCTATGCAGCCTCATGTAGTGGGGGCACCATGGATGTGGGTCTGACTATTCTGGTGTTTGGAAAACACTGTTGATTATTACAACAGGGCCCACAGGCCCTGAACTTATTTAGTCTAGAATTTTAATGTGCCGAGAGCTCTACTTGTATATATTTTTTGAGGGCATATGCCCCATGACTCGTTATTGGTCATATTTTTTGAGGCGCTTATATCCATCTATGTACTCTGATGATTATGATATTATATATGGATTTTTATGTCTTTTTGTGTCTTATGGATCATATTTTCCTTTAAAAATGTATTTACATGTTTATGTGTATGTATTTTTATATGTGTGCGAGATGCTAGTCTAAAATTTGATTAGCTAGAGTATCTGTAACTTGGTTTAATCTCCTAGGAACATGAAAATATGTAATATAATCAAAGCTTCATTCTAAGAGACATACCCTAAGGAATCGTCGGTGTAAATTCGGATCATGAACATGGTAGACTCTATTTAACTAAGACATAACCAGTTGAGCATCTAAATAGACCCAGATATGAGAGATACCAAATGACAGGGTGTCACGAAAAAACTCAATAACTGCACTATACTCGGAAACATTGTTTGTGGTGTCACCTAAACATATACCTCCTGAAGATAATAACTAGCCCTGGGGTGTAAAAATTACCCAAGCTACGAAGGCAAGCCTCCAAGTGTGTCGGATAGCACCGTCTACGTACCCAATGAACACCTATGATTCACTTGACATCTTCCATAGTGACAAAATATAACATCAAAAATGACACATCCATAATACTAA
>JZKD02S1707951.1:629830-655446 GCA_000966675.3 Picea glauca
TTTTGCAAGAACACATCCTTCACAAATTCCTTTGGAGAAGTGGATGTTAGGTATACCTTCAACCATTCTATTCTTTGTAAGTTGTTTCATATATCTAAAATTTAAATTCCCGAACCTTTTGTGCCATATCCTTCTACTTTCATCAGCATGCATAAGCAGTAATGCAAAATTTGGGTCAATAAATTAAAAAAATGTGTAGAGTCTATATTGGTGATTTACCTCACCAGTAAAAAATTTGGAATTGGTCTGAATGTCATAGATATTCATTGCATCAGGTGTGAATATTAATTTCTTTCTGATGTTGGGTTTTTTCATCTAATACATGGAGAGAAGATTGACAGAGATTTTTGGAATGTGTAGCACATTCTCAAAGCTCCCATTTGTGAGTTCAAATCTTCGTTTGCCGGTGAATTTGACTGGAGAGTTGTCCCCCATCAGAATAGGAATACCTTTGCATGCTTCCAATGAAGAGTAGAATTCTTTTTTGGATTCCATGTGGTGTGATGCACCTAAATCTATAATCCAAGCATCGAGAGAGAAGTTAATGGAAATCAAAGCATTGTTAGAATTACCTTTCTTGGGTTTTAGATATTCTGGCTTCTTCTTCTTGGAATCCTCGAGGATGTTATCTCCAAGGTTATTTTGATAAATTATTTGTTCCATTTGATCTATCTATTTCTGGATACATGCATATTTTGGATGGAATCCTCATTGGCAGTATGTGCACTTCTCCCCTTTTCTTCCCTTTCCACCTTTGGATTTGAAGGAATCATTGAATGGTTTCGAGTACCCTTTCTTATTTGGATTTGCATGTCTCTTTCATTTGTATTTGTGTTTATATTTCTTATTTTTTTTACTTCTACCATCTTTCACAGCAAGTGCATGCACCTTTGAGCCTTTGATTTTTCTCGTATTCATGAGCTTGGTCTCTTCTTGAATCAAAGAATCGATAAAAGCCTCAAGAGAAGGAATTTTCCAGGTAGCTCCAAATGTGAGCCTAACTAAATGAAATGTGGATACAAACACTAAGTATTCTAGAACAAGTTTGGAAAGAATGGTGAGAACCATTTGTTTATCCTCCTTAGATTTATCAACCCTGTAAGCCTTGAGTTGCAACAACAAATCCTTATATTTGGTAAAAAAATATTTGAGATTGTCGAAGGTTTTTGTATCTAAAGTGATCAATTAAACCTAAATTATATGTCCCCTCATCTCATCATGTTTGCCAAAAATTCCTTCCATGGTGGTCTAGACTTCATTGGGGGTTTTAAAGGAGGATACGTGAAAGAGGAGCTCACAAGAAATCAGACTGCAAATAGTTCCATATGCTTCATCCATTCAATTTAGATACTTGGATTTTTCCTAGAAATATGTTGGCTCTTATACCATGTAAATGTTAATGAACCTACACACATAAGATCTAGATAGCAAAGGACATACACATTTTGCAAAAAAATGAGAAAAGACAAAAACGAGAGAGAGAGAGAATCAAAGAATTGTATTAACTGAAAGAATGAATGATAAATTACACATGATATACTCTGTATAACTCAACTAATGCACACTGGAAGAGAATCCAGTGCTCCATAGTGTTTTTCTAGAGTGATCTAGACACACAACGAAACTTATGAGATTTAACTGCCACCTAGTCTGAGTTAACTAGCCTCTCAGTATTCAGTTAACTGACTGAAACATAGTGAAGTTAGGATAATGCTCTAGTCTGGCGATTGTTGGGCTCTAAAGATGTCCTAAAAATAGCCTTAGTTTAACATCAATTTATCAACCTGAGGATTTGTCTTTTATCTCAAGAACATCAACAAAGTCTATGCAGATAGCTTGTAGAGGCTAAAATCGCATAGCTAAAGCAAACCTGAGTTTATCCACAACCAAGTTCCTCAAATGTTCATTTAAAGATTCTAATACTAAGATCTTATTTAACATAATTGAAATCTAATTACTAACATGTTGTAAATGAAAAGGAACTAGCTAATCTGCTGAATTCATTTAACTGAGAAGCAAGAATTGAATCTAAGTAAAAGACTTGCAGAATTAACTATTAACTATGAATCGAATTGTTGGAAAGGAAATAGCGAATTACTCTAATGGAAAGAAACAACAATTGTAATCTAATCAAAAGGGACAACAAATATAACCAAATGAAAAGGAACAACAATTGTAACTTTAACTGAAAGGAATGACAAATGTAATCTATTTGAAAGGAACAACAAATGTGAATCTAAGTAAAAGGAATAGCGCATATGGAAATGTGAGGAACTATCAAGAAGAAAACTACAATAATGGAAGTTGGAATCAACAATCATTAACACTCAAAAGAAATGTCTATCTTTTGTATGCAAAATAGTATGAAATCATTAACACGCTTATGCATTCATCTTAACTATTGTGAAAGAGAATTGACTCACAAAATAGAAATCAAACTGATACAATTATAGTTGAAATAGTAGCTCCTTTAGACTGGGCCCTTGGTCCGTAGAAGCACTGCTACTAGAAACTCAGTATGTAGAAATGGTGAAAACGATCAAAGCTTTCATTAACTTCATAGCTAGTACATCATTCACAAAAACTGCTTGTGCAGAGTAACTTTGAGTCTAAATACTTGAACACAATTCTTAGATTGTCTTTTAGGATATATTATCCTCTATATATATAATAATCTGAGTAAATAAAGCCATCCCGAGGATCGAAAGATCCTCAATATTTCTCTACTATTATAAAGTTACCATATATAAAATCAAATCATCTTTAAAACTACTTTGAGCCAAAAGTCCTTAACTTCCAATAGCTCACACATCTTCAAGATCTCCTTTGTTATTTTGGTTTTGAAAATATTTATCCAATCCTGTAACTGAATCAAACAATTCCAATCGTATTTTAGAATCTATTCAACATAACTTCAATAATATCACTAGAATACATATTAATCATTTTCTATCCTATTTATCCCTAATTAATAGAAAATTCAATCAGGATTGTATCATGAACTATGGGAATAAGGAGGATATTTGTACCTTTTTCATAACCCAACATACCCCCCAGCTTACCTTCTTGCATGTCCTCATGCAAGTTGGGATCTTACATGTAAAGAAATGATGCTGTAAGAAAGGAAAGTTGGTTCACCAGGTATCTTGAACCCATTACTTCTTTTGAGCTCTTCAAAAGCAACATCCTCCATTTTCTTGTTAATTTGACAATCCTTCTGGTAACTTTCTGGAGGAAACCAAAGGAAAGGGGGATTATACCTACACCCAATCCAAGTAGGTCCTTCCTCTAGGAGCAGTCTATAATACCTTTCCACTCTGTAGGTAGCTGCAAAGAAATTCCTGAACCTAAAGGGTTCCCTAATTTTGACTTCATTGGAGGATGCATCCCATCTCACCTTAAAAGAAGGAAGGGATTCTTCTTTGAGTTCTCTAAATTATATTATGCTTGAACAGATAACATGTTGATGGATGGGGGATAGAGATTCTCTGACCCCCTCCCTTTTCATAGAGGTTCTATGTCGCATAATGGCTGGAAAGGACTTTAGGGGCTCTCCTCTGATCCAAAGATCTAACCCTGTTTCCCTCTTTATAAAACTCTTGTGGGATTTTCCCCATCTGACTTGGTTCTTATTGAAGGACAGGAATGTTTGGAACTGAATGTCTCCAATAAAGAGGTCAGGGTTAGTTTTCCTGTCATCTTCCAAAATGAAATTATGGAAGTATAATTCACATAGAAAGTATTGTACCTTCTCTTCCTTCTCTCTAAAAGATGAAATGAACTCAGGGACAGTGGAAAATGTAATTGGCTTACCTACTCTGATGGCTTTCACCCTTAGAAATAGGTAACATTCTAGAAAGAATAGGGTATAATTGGTGGCATGGGATCTACAGTTGATTGCATCAGAGTAAAAATCACAAATCTCCTTGCTTTTCTCCAAAGCTTTTTCAAATTGGCTTTGTATTTTCTTCACCTTCCCTTGGGCTCTTGTGACCTCAGCACAAGTTTCACTTTATGTTGTTTACATAAACTTTAGTTGTTAAACAACCTTTTGATGTTCAACCATAGTGATCATTTCATCTATGGATTGATTCAATGCTTGTTGTGCTTGTACCAGTTTTTCCTTTAGCCTACCAATAATAGCATCATGTTCCCGAGAGTGATATGCTTGATATTCTTCCATAGCGGCCATCTCATCTCTGGACTGAGTTAATTCTTTTTGGGCTTGTATAAGTTATTCTTCTGGTCTACCAATGATGGCACTCTGCTCTTGAGATTGAGATGCTTGATGCTTTGCCATAGTCATCAATTCATTTATGTTTTGAATCAAGCTTTGTTGGGATTGCATCAATTCTTCCTCCAATCTCCTAATGGTGGAATATTGCTCAAGGGATTGAGCTATTCCCTCTGAGACTAGGGTATATGTTTGTACCTCAGCATCAATTGTTTCTAAAAGAATTACTTGCTCATGCTGAGCTACTGCATCCTCTACTGTTATTTCTTCAGGGTCTGTTTGTATTCCCACAGAGTTTGTAGTGACTTCTCTTTTAGGGAGAGGGTTTCTTCCTTGCATTCTGGGCCTTTTGTTTTTATTTCTTTGGTGGGATTTATCTGCTTGTTCTAGCTGCTTTCTTAATTATTTAATAATTTCTCTGAGTTTTCCAACCTTTAGTCTTAATGCTTCAACCTTTTTATCCTTTATCTTTAACAACTTGTTCTCCTTTTTCATCTTTCTAATTCTATTATGCCTTTGCATGTTTTTTGTTTGTGAGGGATCTCAACGTCTTCTTCATTCTGATCAGCAGGTAGATTTTCTTTCGTTCCTTCCAAGTGCTTTGTCTGTTCAAGAGGACTTCTTGCCTCAGGGTGAGGTTCTTCATGTGTTGTGTCCTCTGGGAATGCCATTTCAATATTAGGGAAGTTTTCAGCATGATTTGAAGAAGAGGCTCATTCTTGGTATTCTTTTGATTTATCTCTATCAATTGAGGCCCCTAATCTCCCTAAAACCTGATCTATTTCTACCTCATAGATTTTTAAAAATTGTTCTGTCATATGCTCTAATGTTGGTTGGGTGTCTTCTTAACTATTTCCATGTGAAGATTGTTCTATGTGCTCAATATCCTTGGCATTTTCCTATAAGGACTGCTCTGTTATGTCTTGAATTTCTTCAGGATGTTTTGTTGTGTTCTGGATTTCTTTAGGGTTTCTTTTCTATCTTCTTCTCCTCGTTCTCTCAATGGGGGCTTTAGGAGCAACCATTTCTCTTTTTCTTTTTCTGGTTAGTGCCCCTGCTTGTGAGGTCTGAGATTTTTTCTATGAGGTTTGAGCCTCTATATGTGAGGTCTAAACCTCTGTCTGTGAGGTCTAAGCCTCTGTCTGTGAGGTCTAAGCCTTTGTATTTTGGATAGGGTCTGCCTCGACTTCGGGTTGAGGAGGTGGAACTTTTGTTTGGGTAGTGGTCTCCCCTTCCTGTATTTCTTCAATTTCATGTGATGGATTTCATGGTATAATTCAGGTTGTTCCAGTTGCAGAGGTCTATTCATCCCAATAAGATCACCCCAGGTTAATTGTGTTTGACTCAGGGCCTTACTTACTATCATTTTAACTAATCCATGGTGGTTGATGATAGTAACAGGATCCTTGGACTTCTATGTTCTGACGACAACCTCATGTAACATGGCATTTAGAAAAAAAGGTAGATTGATTACTAACCTTTGTTTGAGTGCCGCTAGAATTTTGGGGTGGCGTGGTTGGATTACATCATATCTCCCATCACAGGTGATGTACCTCTAAATTACTCCTGCCAGTTCTTTCCATGGTTCACTGAGGGTGCTAGGGTTAAGCCCCTTTCCTTTTTTATCCAATTCCTCTCCAGGGTCTACGAAGGATTCTATAGCTTCTTTGAGTATTTTATATCTTCCTGTCCACTCAATGCCTGAGTTAGGGAGACCCATAACCTCTGCTACGATTTCTGGAGTAACTGGAATGCGTATATCTCGAACCATGGAGATTTATCCCTGCAAATTCTAAAAGAATTCAAGCATGATGTTCATATCATTGCCTTGTAACCGACTAAAATACTCCATCCACCCCAGGCGGTGTAGAACTTCTCTGACCTACTCAGTTACCTGTAGTAATGTTGGTTCCCTGTGCACACTTCGTCCACCCATCGTTATGTGAGAAAATGAGAACAATTATCGTTCCTGGTTGAAAACTTGGTTAGACCAGCTTGGAGGAAATATTTCCAAAAATAGANTTTTGCAAGAACACATCCTTCACAAATTCCTTTGGAGAAGTGGATGTTAGGTATACCTTCAACCATTCTATTCTTTGTAAGTTGTTTCATATATCTAAAATTTAAATTCCCGAACCTTTTGTGCCATATCCTTCTACTTTCATCAGCATGCATAAGCAGTAATGCAAAATTTGGGTCAATAAATTAAAAAAATGTGTAGAGTCTATATTGGTGATTTACCTCACCAGTAAAAAATTTGGAATTGGTCTGAATGTCATAGATATTCATTGCATCAGGTGTGAATATTAATTTCTTTCTGATGTTGGGTTTTTTCATCTAATACATGGAGAGAAGATTGACAGAGATTTTTGGAATGTGTAGCACATTCTCAAAGCTCCCATTTGTGAGTTCAAATCTTCGTTTGCCGGTGAATTTGACTGGAGAGTTGTCCCCCATCAGAATAGGAATACCTTTGCATGCTTCCAATGAAGAGTAGAATTCTTTTTTGGATTCCATGTGGTGTGATGCACCTAAATCTATAATCCAAGCATCGAGAGAGAAGTTAATGGAAATCAAAGCATTGTTAGAATTACCTTTCTTGGGTTTTAGATATTCTGGCTTCTTCTTCTTGGAATCCTCGAGGATGTTATCTCCAAGGTTATTTTGATAAATTATTTGTTCCATTTGATCTATCTATTTCTGGATACATGCATATTTTGGATGGAATCCTCATTGGCAGTATGTGCACTTCTCCCCTTTTCTTCCCTTTCCACCTTTGGATTTGAAGGAATCATTGAATGGTTTCGAGTACCCTTTCTTATTTGGATTTGCATGTCTCTTTCATTTGTATTTGTGTTTATATTTCTTATTTTTTTTACTTCTACCATCTTTCACAGCAAGTGCATGCACCTTTGAGCCTTTGATTTTTCTCGTATTCATGAGCTTGGTCTCTTCTTGAATCAAAGAATCGATAAAAGCCTCAAGAGAAGGAATTTTCCAGGTAGCTCCAAATGTGAGCCTAACTAAATGAAATGTGGATACAAACACTAAGTATTCTAGAACAAGTTTGGAAAGAATGGTGAGAACCATTTGTTTATCCTCCTTAGATTTATCAACCCTGTAAGCCTTGAGTTGCAACAACAAATCCTTATATTTGGTAAAAAAATATTTGAGATTGTCGAAGGTTTTTGTATCTAAAGTGATCAATTAAACCTAAATTATATGTCCCCTCATCTCATCATGTTTGCCAAAAATTCCTTCCATGGTGGTCTAGACTTCATTGGGGGTTTTAAAGGAGGATACGTGAAAGAGGAGCTCACAAGAAATCAGACTGCAAATAGTTCCATATGCTTCATCCATTCAATTTAGATACTTGGATTTTTCCTAGAAATATGTTGGCTCTTATACCATGTAAATGTTAATGAACCTACACACATAAGATCTAGATAGCAAAGGACATACACATTTTGCAAAAAAATGAGAAAAGACAAAAACGAGAGAGAGAGAGAATCAAAGAATTGTATTAACTGAAAGAATGAATGATAAATTACACATGATATACTCTGTATAACTCAACTAATGCACACTGGAAGAGAATCCAGTGCTCCATAGTGTTTTTCTAGAGTGATCTAGACACACAACGAAACTTATGAGATTTAACTGCCACCTAGTCTGAGTTAACTAGCCTCTCAGTATTCAGTTAACTGACTGAAACATAGTGAAGTTAGGATAATGCTCTAGTCTGGCGATTGTTGGGCTCTAAAGATGTCCTAAAAATAGCCTTAGTTTAACATCAATTTATCAACCTGAGGATTTGTCTTTTATCTCAAGAACATCAACAAAGTCTATGCAGATAGCTTGTAGAGGCTAAAATCGCATAGCTAAAGCAAACCTGAGTTTATCCACAACCAAGTTCCTCAAATGTTCATTTAAAGATTCTAATACTAAGATCTTATTTAACATAATTGAAATCTAATTACTAACATGTTGTAAATGAAAAGGAACTAGCTAATCTGCTGAATTCATTTAACTGAGAAGCAAGAATTGAATCTAAGTAAAAGACTTGCAGAATTAACTATTAACTATGAATCGAATTGTTGGAAAGGAAATAGCGAATTACTCTAATGGAAAGAAACAACAATTGTAATCTAATCAAAAGGGACAACAAATATAACCAAATGAAAAGGAACAACAATTGTAACTTTAACTGAAAGGAATGACAAATGTAATCTATTTGAAAGGAACAACAAATGTGAATCTAAGTAAAAGGAATAGCGCATATGGAAATGTGAGGAACTATCAAGAAGAAAACTACAATAATGGAAGTTGGAATCAACAATCATTAACACTCAAAAGAAATGTCTATCTTTTGTATGCAAAATAGTATGAAATCATTAACACGCTTATGCATTCATCTTAACTATTGTGAAAGAGAATTGACTCACAAAATAGAAATCAAACTGATACAATTATAGTTGAAATAGTAGCTCCTTTAGACTGGGCCCTTGGTCCGTAGAAGCACTGCTACTAGAAACTCAGTATGTAGAAATGGTGAAAACGATCAAAGCTTTCATTAACTTCATAGCTAGTACATCATTCACAAAAACTGCTTGTGCAGAGTAACTTTGAGTCTAAATACTTGAACACAATTCTTAGATTGTCTTTTAGGATATATTATCCTCTATATATATAATAATCTGAGTAAATAAAGCCATCCCGAGGATCGAAAGATCCTCAATATTTCTCTACTATTATAAAGTTACCATATATAAAATCAAATCATCTTTAAAACTACTTTGAGCCAAAAGTCCTTAACTTCCAATAGCTCACACATCTTCAAGATCTCCTTTGTTATTTTGGTTTTGAAAATATTTATCCAATCCTGTAACTGAATCAAACAATTCCAATCGTATTTTAGAATCTATTCAACATAACTTCAATAATATCACTAGAATACATATTAATCATTTTCTATCCTATTTATCCCTAATTAATAGAAAATTCAATCAGGATTGTATCATGAACTATGGGAATAAGGAGGATATTTGTACCTTTTTCATAACCCAACATACCCCCCAGCTTACCTTCTTGCATGTCCTCATGCAAGTTGGGATCTTACATGTAAAGAAATGATGCTGTAAGAAAGGAAAGTTGGTTCACCAGGTATCTTGAACCCATTACTTCTTTTGAGCTCTTCAAAAGCAACATCCTCCATTTTCTTGTTAATTTGACAATCCTTCTGGTAACTTTCTGGAGGAAACCAAAGGAAAGGGGGATTATACCTACACCCAATCCAAGTAGGTCCTTCCTCTAGGAGCAGTCTATAATACCTTTCCACTCTGTAGGTAGCTGCAAAGAAATTCCTGAACCTAAAGGGTTCCCTAATTTTGACTTCATTGGAGGATGCATCCCATCTCACCTTAAAAGAAGGAAGGGATTCTTCTTTGAGTTCTCTAAATTATATTATGCTTGAACAGATAACATGTTGATGGATGGGGGATAGAGATTCTCTGACCCCCTCCCTTTTCATAGAGGTTCTATGTCGCATAATGGCTGGAAAGGACTTTAGGGGCTCTCCTCTGATCCAAAGATCTAACCCTGTTTCCCTCTTTATAAAACTCTTGTGGGATTTTCCCCATCTGACTTGGTTCTTATTGAAGGACAGGAATGTTTGGAACTGAATGTCTCCAATAAAGAGGTCAGGGTTAGTTTTCCTGTCATCTTCCAAAATGAAATTATGGAAGTATAATTCACATAGAAAGTATTGTACCTTCTCTTCCTTCTCTCTAAAAGATGAAATGAACTCAGGGACAGTGGAAAATGTAATTGGCTTACCTACTCTGATGGCTTTCACCCTTAGAAATAGGTAACATTCTAGAAAGAATAGGGTATAATTGGTGGCATGGGATCTACAGTTGATTGCATCAGAGTAAAAATCACAAATCTCCTTGCTTTTCTCCAAAGCTTTTTCAAATTGGCTTTGTATTTTCTTCACCTTCCCTTGGGCTCTTGTGACCTCAGCACAAGTTTCACTTTATGTTGTTTACATAAACTTTAGTTGTTAAACAACCTTTTGATGTTCAACCATAGTGATCATTTCATCTATGGATTGATTCAATGCTTGTTGTGCTTGTACCAGTTTTTCCTTTAGCCTACCAATAATAGCATCATGTTCCCGAGAGTGATATGCTTGATATTCTTCCATAGCGGCCATCTCATCTCTGGACTGAGTTAATTCTTTTTGGGCTTGTATAAGTTATTCTTCTGGTCTACCAATGATGGCACTCTGCTCTTGAGATTGAGATGCTTGATGCTTTGCCATAGTCATCAATTCATTTATGTTTTGAATCAAGCTTTGTTGGGATTGCATCAATTCTTCCTCCAATCTCCTAATGGTGGAATATTGCTCAAGGGATTGAGCTATTCCCTCTGAGACTAGGGTATATGTTTGTACCTCAGCATCAATTGTTTCTAAAAGAATTACTTGCTCATGCTGAGCTACTGCATCCTCTACTGTTATTTCTTCAGGGTCTGTTTGTATTCCCACAGAGTTTGTAGTGACTTCTCTTTTAGGGAGAGGGTTTCTTCCTTGCATTCTGGGCCTTTTGTTTTTATTTCTTTGGTGGGATTTATCTGCTTGTTCTAGCTGCTTTCTTAATTATTTAATAATTTCTCTGAGTTTTCCAACCTTTAGTCTTAATGCTTCAACCTTTTTATCCTTTATCTTTAACAACTTGTTCTCCTTTTTCATCTTTCTAATTCTATTATGCCTTTGCATGTTTTTTGTTTGTGAGGGATCTCAACGTCTTCTTCATTCTGATCAGCAGGTAGATTTTCTTTCGTTCCTTCCAAGTGCTTTGTCTGTTCAAGAGGACTTCTTGCCTCAGGGTGAGGTTCTTCATGTGTTGTGTCCTCTGGGAATGCCATTTCAATATTAGGGAAGTTTTCAGCATGATTTGAAGAAGAGGCTCATTCTTGGTATTCTTTTGATTTATCTCTATCAATTGAGGCCCCTAATCTCCCTAAAACCTGATCTATTTCTACCTCATAGATTTTTAAAAATTGTTCTGTCATATGCTCTAATGTTGGTTGGGTGTCTTCTTAACTATTTCCATGTGAAGATTGTTCTATGTGCTCAATATCCTTGGCATTTTCCTATAAGGACTGCTCTGTTATGTCTTGAATTTCTTCAGGATGTTTTGTTGTGTTCTGGATTTCTTTAGGGTTTCTTTTCTATCTTCTTCTCCTCGTTCTCTCAATGGGGGCTTTAGGAGCAACCATTTCTCTTTTTCTTTTTCTGGTTAGTGCCCCTGCTTGTGAGGTCTGAGATTTTTTCTATGAGGTTTGAGCCTCTATATGTGAGGTCTAAACCTCTGTCTGTGAGGTCTAAGCCTCTGTCTGTGAGGTCTAAGCCTTTGTATTTTGGATAGGGTCTGCCTCGACTTCGGGTTGAGGAGGTGGAACTTTTGTTTGGGTAGTGGTCTCCCCTTCCTGTATTTCTTCAATTTCATGTGATGGATTTCATGGTATAATTCAGGTTGTTCCAGTTGCAGAGGTCTATTCATCCCAATAAGATCACCCCAGGTTAATTGTGTTTGACTCAGGGCCTTACTTACTATCATTTTAACTAATCCATGGTGGTTGATGATAGTAACAGGATCCTTGGACTTCTATGTTCTGACGACAACCTCATGTAACATGGCATTTAGAAAAAAAGGTAGATTGATTACTAACCTTTGTTTGAGTGCCGCTAGAATTTTGGGGTGGCGTGGTTGGATTACATCATATCTCCCATCACAGGTGATGTACCTCTAAATTACTCCTGCTAGTTCTTTCCATGGTTCACTGAGGGTGCTAGGGTTAAGCCCCTTTCCTTTTTTATCCAATTCCTCTCCAGGGTCTATGAAGGATTCTATAGCTTCTTTTAGTATTTTATATCTTCCTGTCCACTCAATGCCTGAGTTAGGGAGACCCATAACCTCTGCTACGATTTCTGGAGTAACTGGAATGCGTATATCTCGAACCATGGATATTTCTCCCTGCAAATTCTAAAAGAATTCAAGCATGATGTTCATATCATTGCCTTGTAACCGACTGAAATACTCCATCCACCCCAGGCGGTGTAGAACTTCTCTGACCTACTCAGTTACCTGTAGTAATGTTGGTTCCCTGTGCACACTTCGGCCACCCATCGTTATGTGAGAAAATGAGAACAATTATCGTTCCTGGTTGAAAACTTGGTTAGACCAGCTTGGAGGAAATATTTCCAAAAATAGAAAATATCAGAGAATGGCGAGTGTATAAAAATGTGGGTTTTCTATTTATTACAATCATTACAATCTTATAAAAAAATGTGTTGAACGTCCATTGCCCTTATTATTGTAGAGATCAACCTCGATCATCAGCGTAGGTGAAAGTAATGAGTGTAGGTATTTCTGGTGAGAGGTAATAATTTCACTTCCGCCGCCGATGGAGACCAATCATGTACAATTTTCAAAAATCATATTAATGGTAATCATTAAACAATAGTCTGTTTCTCATGGGAAATTCGAATTTGTTTATACCTATACTCAAAATTTTTTTAAGGATAAATAAACCGAATAAATTAAATCTGTTCATTTTTTAAAATATTCGACATATCATAATGTTGTTAATTTTCCCAAGTTTATTGAATATAACCAAAATGATAGCCCTGTTTATTGAGTAAAGGAAATCTAGAGACACATAGAAACTTGCTGTTTTTAAGGTAAACTTCCATACCACAAGAAGAGCCACTGCTGTCAGCAGACATCCATAGCCTCGACAGGGTTGTCTTTTAACCCATAGATGAGCCTGTATCCTTAATAAATATTTAAATCATCTTTTTCTGACAAGACCACTATCCTGGTTTGGTAGCTAGATGATGATAATTCCACTCACTAGATTGTAACTTAAGTGAACAAGCCATCTCGTGTTGAGACCCCTTGTCCTTTGTCAAAAAAAATGTCAAAGGCCATTGCCATGCTATCATAGCCATAGTGGGAATTTCACTTACGTTATTATCCTATGATCATGGTAGGTTGGCTCATGATGAGACCCCCTATTCTTTGTGGAAGAAGTTTATATTTATTTATTTATTTTTAATTTTTTTTAGGACTCTATTAAAGGAGGCTCATCTACTCCTTAAGAGTAAGGGATGGCGTAAAGAAGTGTAAAGATGACAAGTAAAAGTGTGCTTAAGACTCCTTATTATAATATGAGGGCGAATTATCATTCAATTATATTGTATAAATATAGGGAAATGAAACAAATTATGGTGGTTACTGGTTATGAACAAGTTTTAAGATATTTCAAAGAAATTAATCCAAAAACAATTTGATAAGGTATGAGAGATAGTCCATGAAATAATGACATATCGATATGATGCCAATTAGAAATTGTGCTAGTGAAAATTATTTAGTGAAATTCGTACCTTAAAGGAATGGCGAGCATTTTAACAGCAACGACAGAAAGGAACGACAATAAGGAAGAATGCAGAAGGAGTAGTAGTTGTTCCTTTCAAAGGAACAACAAGTTGCACGAAGGGAACAACAGTTTTTCCTTTCAAATGAACAACAACGATAGTCAAAGTAACAACAATCGCTTGAAGGAACAATAGTTGTTCCTTTCAAATGAACGACATTTGTTAATTTTTAACCGTCTCAATGGATAATTTTGGAAACTTCCCCATGGAAATATATTTTTTTCTTTTGTTGAATCTAAGGTTGATTAGTCATTAACTAAATTCATTCAATTATTATGGTTCAGTTTATTTCATAATCGAGTATGGGATGGTCTGTTGATGTCATGAGTTCATTATGGTTGCCCGATTACTGTTGCAGAGCATGACATATTCATTTTTTATTTTTTTTGTGAAAGACAGGGTTTGCGTGATAACATAAAGCAAGAGCGCGAAATAGAAAAGAGTACTAATTGTGTTATCTTCTCTAGTTCTTATTTTCTCGAGTGATTTTCATAAAATGAAAAAGAAAGAAAAATTAATAACTCAATTAGATCTAAAAAAAATAACTATATACAGTATGTACAATGTAACAGAATTCATCATTTATGGAGTTGGAGTGGCTGGGTTACCTTCCTAGCCAGCCAAAATCTGAACGGTAGGGTCTTTACTTACTTCCTGGTAGAAAGATTGTTTTGAAGGCGGTTGATGGTAAAGTCGTAGTCGGTGTCCATTGACCTTGAATGGAGATCCAGACCCATCGATGGTGCTTAAAGTGACCATTCCATTATCATGGACTTCATCAATTTCATATGGTCCCAACCACCGTGTCTGTAATTTTCCCGAAAAATCATGGAATTTGGAGTCATAGAGAAGTGCCCAATCACCCTTATTGAATGAGTTTTTCTTAATATGCTTGTCGTGCCAAGTCGCTCTCTGTCGTTGAATAAAATTTGTGTGCTCCACAATAGATAGGCATGCTTCATCCAATTCGCTCAGTCATTGAAGGCATTGTTTATGTGCTTATGTTAGATCCAGTCCAATTTCATGGGCCATCCTAAGGGTATTAATCTCAAACTCGATTGGCAAGATGGGTTCTTTACCATAGACTAGGTGATAAGGAGAGTATCCAGTGGTGTTACGCCATGTTGTGTGATAATCCCATAAGGAATTTGGGAGCTCAGTAGCCCAATTATGTCGGTTTGTTGAGACAGTCTTTGTCAGGATTGCCTCCATGACCTTATTTGTGTTTCCTACTTGCCTGTTTTCCTGTGGGTGGTATGGATAAGTAACTCTGTCCTTAATATGATAATTTTCAAGGTGGTGGTGATTCTATGGGATGTAAATTGTGACCCCCCATCAGTGATTACTTCCCTGGTTAGTCCATAGCATACAAATAATTTGAAACGAAATTTGATGACTACCACTTCGATTTCATTTGGTAGGGATTCTACCTCTACCCATTTGGTCATGTAGTTTGTTGCCACCAGAATATAGACCTTCTGATTTGACTCTGGATTGAAGGGGCCAACGAAGTCTAGTGCCCATCTCTCAAATGGTTCTACGACTACTTGTGATTTCAAGGGAATTTCATTAGCCTGACCTGGTTTTCCCATCCGCTGACAATTGTCGTAGGTCTGGACGTATTTCTTCGCATCTATGAATATTGAGGGCCAATAGTAGCCCATCTGTAAAATTCTGCGTCCAGTCCTGTGGTCTGCAAAATTCCCACCACAGGGCTCATCATGTCCTGCCTTCAGTATGTCATAGATTTTGTCATCTCGTACACATATGCAGATATGGATATCAACTCCTGTGTGGAAGATATATCCACTAATCCAAGTGGATCGTGCGCTATGTTGGACGATCAATTTTCTTTCCCTTGATGATAGATGTGCCGGTAATCTTCCCGCTGCCAGATAATTTTCCACATCAGTGTACCAAAGTGGCTTTGTGGTAATGGAAAATAGATGCTCATCTGGGAATTGATCTTCAACTGTTAAGAAGTCATCTGTTTTGGGTATGCGGGACAAGAAGTCTGCGACAAGATTTTCTCTCCTGGGTCGATCTTTGATGGTGATGTCAAATTCCTACAATAGTAATAACCAGCGAGTGACTTGTCCATTAGTAATTAGTTTATTAGATAGATATCTAATAGCAGAATGATCAGTGTACAGAATAATTGGGTAGCCTGTTATATAATGACAAAATTTATTAATGGCATGTATAACAACTAAAAACTCTTTTTCTGTTACTGTATAATTAAGTTCAGCTAGAGAAAGATTCTTGCTAATGAAATAAATAGCGTAGGGTTTCTTGTCTTCTTCTTGTCCAAGGACATCGCCTATAGCAATATCTGATGCATCGGTGGAGATGTGAAATGGTATTTTCCAATTTGGTCCCCTCAACACCGGTGTTGTCAATATCATCTTCTTGAGTCCTACAAATGCCACATCACACTTGTCAGACCACTGGAACTCCACATTACCAATCAAATCATGTAAAGGTGCAATGGTTCTTGAAAATTTTCCATAAATATATGATAGTATCTAGAAGTGCCAAGGAAACTACGTAGCTCATTTTGTGTGTGTGATGTAGGTAGATTAAGGATTACCTCTATTTTTTTTGGATCTACTCTAATTCCATCTACAGAAATATAATGCCCTAGTACCACACCTTCTATCATCATCATATGACATTTTTCATGGATTAAGCATAACTTGGTAGCAATGCACCATTCTAGTACCTTCTTCATATTATTCAGTGCTTGATTGAATTCGTCGCCATAAGGAGTGAAATCATCCATGTAAACTTCAAGCCCTTCACTGATCAGATCATTGAATATGCTCAAGATGGCTCTTTGGAATGTGGTTGGAGCATTACATAGTCCAAAGGGAAATACTTTGTATGCAAAGGTACCCCAGGGGCATGTGAATGTAGTTTTATCTTGATCTTCTGGGGTGACCTGGATCTGATTGTAGCCACTAAAACCATCTAGGAAAGAAAAGAATTTCTTTCCTCCCAAAGTATCCAGGACCTAATCAATGAAAGGTAAGGGGAAGTGGTCCTTTTGAGTGGCTTTGTTTAAGTTCCCTGTAGTCAAAACAGATTCGTCATTTCCCATTTTTCTTAGGGACGACCACTAATGGGTGTTGTGAGGGAAATCCCCTTACAGACTAGAAAATAGGGTTATCTTATGCATGCAGATATGACCAAAAGAAATCTACTTTCTACCTTCATCCCCAGACTTAAACCCCATTCCTTTTCARCAAATACATGGTTAGRCCAACATACCTTGTTCYRRATGTTYGATGTYGATYCCCYTTCAYDCTYGATCRCTTKTTGGMARBWATCCTCTYRAKATTGACYTRCGTAMAMAACAAGCAACAAACTACACATGCATTTTACCTATAGACTAATGGGTTRGAGATTCAAACATATATTKACTGAACTATGAAGAACTCATATAGTGGGACGGGAAAAGMATTTCTTTATTATTAACTTTAATGAATCAACTTACAATGTTGAGATCGGCCACTGCTCCACGAATCCTGATCCTAGGCTCTTATTCAAATGTCCTCCAACTTCTTTGCTTTGTATCTCTTCTTGCACAAGGATGGCTAAAGGGTTGGGACAGTGGGAATATGAAATTGGGCATAGTTTATTTACTCTATTTCTCCTCTTCCAAATGGGATCCCTAGCCCTTCTTTTATAGGCTATAAGAAGCTATGTATTTGGACGAACCCTTGGCCATGCATGGCTAGGAGTTTCAGTTAACTCACCCAAAGTTGTGTGTTCCATCGGCAACTTTCCTTTTTTCGTGCTTTTGTCAGTCCACGTGGGTTGTTTTAGGTTAGCTAGCACGTACACGCGTGCAGTAATGGAGTAGGGAACATGGGCCCTTATAAAAGAGGTTTTTTAAAGAGTTTGTTCAGCAGTGCTTTGGTAAACAAGGGATCTTAGATGGCCTGATCCCAGGTAAACATGTATGGTGCAAATTAGGGTTATAACAATGGGGAAACCTACTGGCTATATGAGATAGGATAGATAAAATCTACATCCAACATCTTTTTTAATTCTTCTTTAACAATATCCCTGAGATGGGGATCCAGTCTTCTCTGTGGCTGTCAGATAGGTCAGGCATCTTTCTTAATATAAATGTGGTGTGTGCATAGTTGTGTATCAATACCTTTCATATAAGAATGCTCGCAGGCAAAATCTTGTTGGTATTTAGAGAGGACTTGAATCAGATTTTGTTGTTGTTGCTCATATAAGTTGGCATTGATGTTCAGAGACCTCCCTGGTGAAATCTCAATGGATTTCCTTTTATGAACAACCGTAGTTGGGATTTGTTGTTCCATTAAATCTTCTAGTGGGTCTCCCTCTGCTTCACAGTCTAGAACAACTTGGAGCATCTGACATGTTGGGTTACCCACGGTGGCTGGGCTATTAATAAACCCATTGATTATGTCATACTCTAGCTGGTTCTTGAGTCTGAGAGCTTCTTCCAGTGTGAGAGGGCTAGTAAATCCTTTTCTGGATATCGTGGTGGTGGAAATTGTGGATATACGAAAGTCGGGATTGGATTGGAAGGAGGATATAAGATGATATTCTTTGTGACACCTCCTCTAGAAATTGTCATATTACCGGTTCAACATCCTATGTACGCATCAGCTATACGAGCCATGGTCTTCCCAGTATCAATGGATGCCCTTCAAGCCCACTTCTTGGGTTGATGATGAGTAAATCTCTCGGATATTCCCAAGAGTCGACTGAGATTTATATATCATGTAATGTGAAAACTGGTTGAACCACCAATCGATCTACCAATTGTAACATAATTGGGGTGGGTTCGAAGGAGACAAAACCCAGGGTATTGCAAGTTTCCATAGTCAGGATATTGATGGCCTCCCCCAAATCAACTAGTGTATTTGGAAAAGAACAACCCTTGGATCTGAACTATTACTATGGGATTCCCTGGATCTGCATATTTGATTGGTTCTTGTCTACCAAGAAGTATATCAAACAAGGCTCCTACTACGTGAACTGTTGATGATGAATTTTTTTATTTTCCTAACATGCTTCCTCCCACATAGTTCCTTGATTGTTTTCACATAAATTGGAATATCATGTAGGGCCTACAGGAGTGGAATCTTGACATATAAATTCTTGAGTTCCCCTACAATGTCAAAGTTGGGATATACGACAGGTTTTTCTATCATCAATCTTTTGGGGAACGAAGGGGAAGGAGTTGGATACTTATCAGGGCCCTATGATTTGATTGTGTTTCCCCCTTGCTCGATTTCTTCCATTATTACCACAGTCGAGGGTGTTATTGTTGGTTGTTTTTCATTCTCCTTCTCTTGGGAAATGTTATTTTCTTCAGGAGAGATTATGCGCCCTGATCTCAATTGGAGTTCGTTGCACCCTACCGAGTTGGTTTCCCCTTCCCCATTCTTCATAATCTAGACAAGTTGAGCCAGTCTATTATTAGGATTTGGGTGAGGTTGGGCTAATAGTTGGGGGCGCAGTTGCGTTTGAGAGTTTTTGGGTAGTTGGAATGGAGCTGGCAACGTGGGTTGGGTTTGAGGGTCCATCATGGGTTGATTGTTTATCCCCATGGGACACTGCCAATTCTATTTCCAATTTGAATTTTGGGTAGTCATGTTGGGCCACTGTGAAGGGTAGGGGTTATTTGAGTTTTCCCAGGATGAGGTGGCATATTGTAAGTTAGGCCAGGCAGAATTTGCAGTTGGCTAATTCTGCCAGACAGGATTTGCAACAGGTTGGTTTGGCCAAGTGGGATTTGTAGGTGGGTATTGGTGGGGCTACCAGTTCTAATTAGTAAACAGCTGACCCTGCCATGCATTACCAAAATTTTGTTGCTGATTATACTGTTTGGGAAAGAAAGAGGAAGGGTCCCGTTGTGTATTTGGAGGTCGTGTCTGCCATTGACGACATTGAGCCATCATATATAATGGTTCTATATCATCTTTTGCTTCTCTGAAGACAACTTTTAGTCTAAGGAGTGATGGGCATTTTTCTGTGTCATGATCCTTGGCGCAGATAGCGCAAACCCGAACCACATCCAAAGGACAATCCCTTGGACCATGTTTTCTTCTGCATCTGTGGAAAAATATGACCAAAGTCTATTCTTCTCTTATTTTTTTCTGTTTGGCCTACAATACATCCAATTGTGTAGTCAGAGTGATCAGAATATTTGTTTTGAAATTTTCTAAGAGATTACCAACTTCATCTCGTGTAACGCCCCCACTGGTAGTATTTCTATTTCTGGTGACGGAAGTCTGCATTCCTAATCTGGTCTGCATGCTTCCTCGTGAGCACCTGATACACAATTGAATGATGTTATCATAAGTTTCTTGATAAATGTCACCCTTCCCCATTAGATTCATTGTTTCTACCCATTCATCCTTCATACCTTTAATYAGAGTTTCTTTAAGTACTTCACCTGGTAATGTACCATAGGGTGATCTTTGTAAATTATACTGAAATCTCTCAACATATTCTTCTAATGATTCATTTTCTTTTACARTCATTTGAAAGATTTCATCTTTTAGGTCTCTGATTCTACAATAATCCTGATATTTTGTCAAGAAGGCATGTTTCATCTCATYCCATGAGTTTATAGTTCTACCCCCTAATCCCATAAACCAGCATAGAGCTTCTCCTTTCAAATTGGAGGGGAACAATTTTAATTTTTGGGGTTCAGAGGTGTAATTGTATCCTGTACATAGGACATCAAACATGAATAAGAATGCATCTGTGTCTTCTGAGATCAATCCATGGAAGGTTGGAAGGTTTTGTAGGGGGATTGCCTTCATGGGAGCATTGTCAATTGGATCAACTATCAGATATTCCAATGTGGAAGTCTGGGGATGTTGTTCATTTCGTTGTGCCATTTGATAAAAAATGTGCCTAAAATCTTCAGGAATTTCTTGATCTAGGTGTTCTATTCGAGGTGGTTTATTATTTGATCCTCTAGGGGATTTGGTTTCACTCCCTCTATCTAGGATTTCAGGTATGCCTTCTTCTTTCACAGGAGATTTAGGGTCAGGGGGTGGTGATGGGTCTGCCTTGGAAACCCCACTAGTTTCTCCTTCTCCTTCCTCTAGATTACAAAAATTTCTCTGTTCTAAAGGGTTGAGACGTGGAAGATCTATGCTCTAAAAGCTTTTATCAATCCCTTTAGTTTTGTTGTGAATCTTAGCATGGGCTGCAGTTGGTGAGACTGCTACCTTATGGATTCAGGTAGATCCTTTCCTAGGTCCAACCGAAGCTTGAGATTCAGATTTTCAAATGATGTCGTCTATTAAAGTGCTTCTCCTAGGGAGCATCGGGCCCTGGGATTTAGTAATTTTTGGTGGAGGTTTTGGTTTTTCAAGATCTTTCTTCTTAGTCATACACACTTCACGCAAAAATAAATTAAAAAAGAAACACCTATGAAACCTCTGAATGCGTCAACTGGAGGTAGGCATTGGCATAAGCATATTACTTATTGCCTGTATAGGTTCTTACCTTCCATCTTCAATACCTCGTCCTCCAGAGACAAAATCTATGCTACCTTTGACATTCTCCCCGGCAACGGTACCAAAATGTTGGGCTCTAAAGATGTCCTAAAAACAACCTTAGTTTAACATTAATTTATCAACCCAAGGATTCGTCTTTTATCTCAAGAACATCAACAAAGTCTATACAGATATCTTATAGAGGCTAAAATCGCATAGCTGAAGAAAACCTAAGTTTATCCACAATCAAGTTTCTCAAATGTTCATTTAAATATTCTAAGACTAAGATCTTATTTAACAGAATTGAAATCTCATTACTAACATGTTGTAAATGAAAAGGAACTAGCTAATCTGGTGAATTCATTTAACTAAGAATAAACGATTGAATCTAAGTAAAAGACTTGCAAAATTAACTATTAACTATGAATCAAATTGCTGGAAAAGAAAATAGGGAATTACTCTAATGCAAAGAAACAACAACTGTAATCTTGTCAAAAGGGACAACAAATATAACTGAACGGAAAGGAACAACAATTGTAACTTTAACTGAAAGGAATGGAAAATGTAATCTATTTGAAAGGAACAACAAATGTGAATCTAAGTAAAAGGAACAACGCATATGAAAACATGAGGAACTATCAAGCAACAAACTATAGTAATGGAAGTTGGAATCAACAATCATTAACACTCAAAATAAATGGCTATCTTCTATATGCAAAACAGTATTAAATCATTAACACGCTCATGGATTCATCTTAACTATTGTGAAAGAGAATTGAATCACAAAACAAAAATCAGACTGATACAATTACAACTGAAACAGTAGCTCCTTTAGACTGGACCCTTGGTTCGTAGAAGCACTGTTACTAGAAACTCAGTATGTAGAAATGGTGAAAATGATCAAATCTTTTATTAACTTCATAGCTGGAACATCATTCACAAAAAATGCTTACGCAATGTAACTCTGAGTCTGAATACTTGAACACAATTCTTATATTGTCTTTTAGGATCTATTATCCTCTATATATACAATAATTTGAGTAAATCAATCCATCCTGAGGATCGAAAGATCCTCAGGATTACTTTACTATTATAAAGTTACAATATAGAAAATCAAATCATCTTTAAAACTACTTTGCGCCAAAAGTCCTTAACTTCCAATAGCTCACGCATATTCAATATCTCCTTTGCTATTTCGGTTTTGACAACATTTATCCAATCCTGTAACAAAATCAAACAATTCCAATCGTATTTTAGAATCTATTCAACATAACTTCAATAATATCACTAGAAGACATATTAATCATTTTCTATCTTATTTATCCCTAATTAACAGAAAAGTCAATCAATATTGTATCATGAACTATGGGACTAAGGAGGATATTTGTACCTTTTCATAACCCAACAGTGATAATCCCAAGGACAATGTTCATTAGCATTGATTATCCCAATGTTTCATGGTGATGGAACCAATGTGGCATTAAGACTCCACTCAATTAATCCAACTGAAATGTGAACTGAAGAGAATATTCTCCTAGAATGTAGGAAAATGAATATTCTCCCTAAACTATAGGAGACTGAATAATGACTAATAAACATAGGGAAAACATTAGGAAAAATAAATACTAGGTGTGTGTGAAGTATCTCCAACAAAGAAGGGGTACATAAGTCCAAGTGTCTCACACTGGGGTGCCCCAATGCTTTTTTAGAAGAAAAGTGAGGGAACTTTGAGGTTGTGTATTGAATTCAAACAAATGAATAAGTTTACAGAAAAGAACAAGTACCCTCTACCATAGATCAATGATATTTTTTTTATAAACTAAAGGGAGAAACGATATTTTCCAAGATTGACCTGAGGTCAGGTTATCATTAGGTGAGAATTAGAGAAGAAGAAACTAGTAAGACAACATTCAAGAAAAGGTATGGTCACTATGAGTTTGTGGTGGTGCCATTTGGATTAACAAATGCACCAACTACTCTTATGTATATAATGAATGGAGTGTTCAGAGATTACCTAGAAAAATCATTATTGTTTTATTGGATTATATTCTTATCTAGTCCATGATAGAGGAGGAGAACATGAAATGTAATGTCCCTTTCCAAATAGGAGCTCCAGAGAGGAGGCTTAATGGTCTAAACCACCCTGTTAGACTATAGCCAGGGCCAAAGAGGGGTAAACAAGGTTACTAGAGGTCACTCCAATCACAGGTCTTATATTTGAAAAGTGACATTGAGCTAAAAAGGGTTAAAAGCGCTTTTAAGTCATTATGAGCTAAAAATAGAAGTCAACAATGAATTATGGTTTCAGCAGTGATTTAGGGTTTTGGAAGTCAACAGTGAATTAGGGTTTCAACATGATTTAGGGTTTTGGAAAGCTATAAAGGAAGGGTCAGTGACCTAATTCACCATTATGCATATTATGACTTGTCATAGAGGAGAAGAGGCGCATCTCAGGAGAGATAGTTCAATGGATTCCAGGAGGAAGACACCAGTTGGCTGATTTTGGTGTTGAGAGACACACCCTAGTCACCAGGAAGATCATTCAGGTCTTCCATCATTCTTCAGAAGTAGTTACACAATGTTCAGCAGCAAGGACGCATTCATCTAGAGTGAGGGTGCAGCTTCTGAGAGGGTTTTTAGTCGACTTATCCCATCCAGCAAGAATTCCAAGATTTTCCTTTGACCCATTTGAGAGGAGGGAAAGACGCATCTTTTTCCTGATTCCTCATAAGATTCCGATGGAGGAATCAACTGGGATGCATTTTCCAGACTTGGACGTGCGACACTTTTGGTGGGCACATTTGGGGTTCCAGAGAGAGCATCATACCAGATTCAGGGAAACCCTTCCGACCCATTTCCCAGTAGACCAAGGTGGTCATTTTGAGACATATCTCGTCTGATTCTGACGGTGGAATCACTAGGACACATTTTGCCATAAGAAGAGGGGTGCATTCCCCTAGGGGTATCCATCTAGTGTCCAGATTCATCAGCAGAGGGGTTTGACATATACCAATACTAAGGACTAGAGTAAGGCGCATCATTTGGGATAGTTTCTAGGCCATTCCGAGAAGTATAGATCCCAGGGTGAACTTTCCAGACTTCCAGCAGTTACCGTCAGAGCTGCCATAGTCCCAGTGCATCCATTGGTTCTGCAGTGCTCCCATATTCTGGGTGTTATCTTTTAGTTGCTTATTTGTATTCCAGCTAAGATCCTCTGTCTGTTGATCTAGTCGAGTATTTTCAGTTTATTTAGCTGCATTCGGCCATTTTGTAATCCAAAGAGATATCATAATACAAACTTTGTAGTCCTTTGTCGCATTTCTTATTTGTATGATCATTTATATGTTGTAAACCTTTGATCCTACACACACATTAGCAGTGTTTCCTAGACTAGCCAAGTCAAGAACATTACAGTGGTATCAGAGCTTTAGTCTTGCCAACCTATGAATAAATACAATGAGTGCAGCAGAAGACCCAGAGGTTCGTGAACACGTAGGTGACAAATATGTCACTTACAGCAGGCATAAGGAAAGAAGGCATAGGATTGATTTTCCTCCTTTTCCTCCTAGCTCAGAGGAAGAGGAAGAGGCACACGGAGAAGCAGAGAGAAGGGCAAAGTGTGAGGTTGAGCATGAGGCTAAGTGGATGCTAGGAGAAATATATGAGAGACGAGAGGGTAGTGGAAAGGCCCCTGTAGATCCAGAGACAAATTTCATGCAGGTTATCAACGATATGTTATCTAGTCAATGGACCGTGTCTCAGTCCTTGGCATAGGTGGTTGATATATTGGCTAGAGTGGGCACCCTAGACACACAAGTCCTGCATGCAGCACATGGGAACTCAGGAGCAGGAAGTAGACCCCAGTCACCCTCTCACACATACACCTATGTGAGTAGGATTCCTAGACCCTTGTTTCCCAGTTTCCAGAGGGCACCCCCAGTAGCAGCACCGCCACCGATAGCATAGTGGCCACCCACTCATGTAGACAACATTGCAAAGTATAGGAGGGAGTATGCATCATTGGGTCATGGCTTTCATAGGGACATGACCTTAGTCGAGCACTGTGGACTAAGACTCAAGAACCGCCCGAGAGAGCCGCAGAGGGGAGGACCACAAAAGCAGTAGGGGCATAACCTTGATTTCATCTGAAAAGTTGGGAAACTCGTCATCCCTTTTTTCAATGGGTCGTCCAAATACACTGCCATAGCTTGGGTACAGAAGATAGACATGTATTACAAGTTCAACCAGATGACCAAGACATATTCCATCAGTTTCACGACCTTACACTTGGAGGGTGAGGCACACGAGTGGTGGTATCATGGACTAGTGACATTGGGTCACAGTCGCATCACCTCCTATAGGGAGTTTACAGATAGTC
>JZKD02S1707951.1:683647-705913 GCA_000966675.3 Picea glauca
GTTAATCCATTTTAAAACTCCCGCGCAGTTATTACACCGACCAAACCACGGGTTATATCCATGCACTAACCAAAGGTTAAAGTTCCATAACCCCGCGTGCACTTTTAAATATAATATGGAGTACATATATATGCAATGTAATACATTGCAATCCAAAACAATAAACACACGCGCGCTCCAACAACCTGGGCCACAACACATATGGTCATATTACATTTGCAACGAAACCATGGGTCGGGGCTTAAGCCCCGGCCCATACCCTTTTTTTCGTATAAAACAAAATGTCAACATAAATATATGTTTTATGCCATAACTAACAAAGGATAATGGCGGGAACATTGGTTATCAGAGTGTTATGAAATCGTTTGGCTTGTGGGGAGGTCCGAGGGTCGAACCCCACGGCCTCCATATCATTTTACATATATACATCCATATAAACCAACCAGATAGTGACACATGGCACCAATGGGTTGGGCCACGTGTCCACACATTATTGGCTACAAATGAGACGTGTCAACACCCCATTGGGCAACCACCATCCAATAAAAATATGCCACATCATCAAACTACCACACATCATGATGGTACGGCCCTGCCACGTGGCCATACAGATTGTACGGACAGGTACAGTCAGCATCCCAAATTTTTGCCTATTTGGCTCGGCGGACAGATCACGATAACTCCTTCATACAGACTCTGTTTGCGAAAGTAAATATATCGCTGGAATCAAGAAGACGAGACGGACGTAATGGCACTAGTTTCGTCGCATTCCGAGCACTTTGAAAATTGAGCAAAATTTGATCCCCTGATCAGGTGATTAGGGTCATTTTGCAAGCAAGGTGGTAGGTTTTTCACAAAGTCATATGAGGGTTTGGCACACAGACCTTCCGGATAGGGATACTCACTTGCCAGGTAACGTTCCACCTCTGAGTCAGAATCTTCACTCACCATGATAGGGTCAGGGTTGAGAGGAGTTTTCGGTTTGTTTCTTGCCATGCAAGAGATTAGACGGGCATTCTTTTTGCCTTTGGAATTCGCAGTGGGTTTGGCTTTAGGCCTCTTAGCCACGGGTTTAACAGTTTCGACATCCTTGGTCATAGACTGGGGTAGGTCGATAGGTGATTCAGGTAAGGGTTTAGGTAACAAAATATTGTAAGGCACCGGTGGTATAGACTTGCTCTTGCTCACCACAGGTTTGTCAACCTGTGGTGGGTTTGAATCCTCAAAATTATTGCGATTAAGGAAATCATTCCAACAGTCTCGGTGTAACCCCAAATGACAAACAACAATCATTTTAATCAACCCAAAGTGAAAAAGGTTGGTATCGGCCTAATTCCATTTATACCTTTTAGACATTTTAAACAGGCTCCTATGTAAGTAATAAGGCATATTAAGCTCATAGCCCATGAAAACCATAAGTAAACGAAGGTGGTATAAGAAAACAAACCCATACCGACCCTCGCAGGTGATAAACTGCTTGGTTATCATCAAAAAATCGTGCCAATGTTGCTTGAGCATATTCGCGGGCAAACCTTTGTCACAGGAGCTCACCCTTCGCGAATGGAAGAGCAGTGTCCACAGGACATCTTCCACTTTGCAATTTTTTGACCATCTTTGTCCAGTGGCAGGCAGACCGGTAGCTAAAGTGAGAAATTGCTCGTCAATTTCCAATTGGACATCCTCGACCTTGGCTCGACAGCCATCAAAGGTTAATGCGAATTGTCGAGCCACGCAAGGGTTAAAACCATCAAACTTTTGTATGAACGGGATCCATCCAAATTCCTCAAGGTCATTGTAAGCACTGTCAAACATCAACAAAGCTTGGCAACCATTGGGTTCAGCCCTTACGACTGGAGCCATGGTGCAGGCGCATGGTAGGGTTTGGATTGAACACAACAACACACGGGAGCAAAGTCGTTTGGGCTAACAGCTACGAACGATCAAAAGGGAGGTGAATTAATGTGCGCATGCGAGGGTGGTGGGATAGTTCACCGCCATGCAAAACAATAATGGCAAAGTACAGCCTCTGTCCAATCAATCATAACATCGTTCAAACCATAATATTCGTCCAACCCAAGATTTAAACGATGGATGATATACCAATGCGCCATTACATGATTTCAAACCATTGTCATTCAATGTAAAATCAAACCCATAAATTAAATATGTGCCATTGTATAAGTGTGTAATCAAACGTTTATAAACATCGATTTCATAAAATTTCACAAGCCARGAGCTTATAATAATAAGGATCACATTATATAAAACAAAATCAACCATGACCCCTATGAAATCTGATAACTAGGCAAGTCCAAAACAATATAAATCTATACGCTCAATGTCTTATCAATTAAATAAAAATCAAGTTGCGCAATCAAAGTAAGAATAGGCAAATGGACAAAGCTCGAAAAATCATCCCAACCACTTAATAATAAACCAAAGGTAAGTGCCATTCAGAATATCAATGAGAAGATCATGACAGTTCAAATAACGATAGAGGAGTTTTCACGCTTACAGTCGTGAAAACTAAATTGAGACCAATTTACAAGTGTCGCAAGAAATGAAAATATCGTCAAATTGCAAAATGCGACGACAATTTGAAGTTCAAGAGACATAGGTGTAGGCAGCTTATAGGGCAATGGAAAAAATTGAATTGGCTGCCAACAATGGCGACACACTGGGAGAAGCAGTTATCTCTGTCAAAAGCAAAAAAAAATCAGATTAGGACAGCAAGGAAAATTTCAACTCAAAAACAACAATCAGAAAATCGTACAAACATCATCATTTACCATCTTTTCCAGCGATGTTTTAAAAGATGAAAACTAATAACAGTCTTAAGATCAGCAAGTCATGATATTTATGATAAAATCTTCAATACTGTTGGCATGGCCACTGCTGCCAGCAGGCGTCCATAGCCTCGACAGGGTTGCCATTTAACCCACTCTGACATTTTTATCTTGTCAAGAAGTTCTAGATCAGAATAAAGGACGTTAAAGAGGTTTCTTATATTTTTTTACAGATTTTCATGTACCCGACATTCCTTCGCTGCCAGCAGGCCTGTTTAGTACCCCGACGAAGTTGTCTTGGCGTCATGCTTGCATTTACCCGCTACCAGCGGACCTATTCAGTATCCCAGAGGGTTTACAAACACTTCCCACAACTCTTATTAATATTTTTACTTTGTTTTTCTTTTATGGATAGCTGAGCGGGGTGATGCTGAAAATCCTGATATTTTATCATATTTTTTAGATCTCATCGGAATTTTTGACACTGTCCTTTATTCAGCTCCAGAGATGTTTTATTTACAAAACAACTTACTATGACAGGGAGACATCCTTTTGAGTCATTCCTTTATGGAAAAGGGACAGCGTAAAAAGATAATAGATGATCATGAGAAACTTTGCTCAGAGATTGAAATTAGTAAACTTCTTTCAAACAACGAATTTTTCCAACATAAATATCAGTTTTAGAAATATATCACTGATGTTCGTACAATCTTTCAGAAGTTATTTCAGCGAAGAAATTTTCCCATGATCTTTGTCTGAACGGCTCAGTGCACAGGTATGCATATGTTTCAAAAACACAAAAAGTTGATCAATCAAATCAAAACCAAAAACGAAAATAAAGGAAAAATAAAAACAAAAGGAAATATTTACATAATATACAAGGGTAGTAATCAAGCGAAGTATCTTTTCAGGGCTTGTCCATTCACCAGATAGGTGTCAAGCTGCCCTTCAAGATTCTGCAATCAAAAGGAACTAGGACCCAACTTTTCAGCAATCAAAAAAGGNGTTTTGAATCGGGATCAAACTTAGGAAGCCATTTCTCTGGATGCTTAGGTAAAGGGTGCTGGGCTCCAGGTACAACTACAACGTCCTGGTCCAACCAAGGTCTAGCAGGGTTGTTCTGATTTTCCATTGGGGTAGTGGGTGTGGAAGGTTGAGAAGGTGGATTTCCTTTGTCAGAGGAGGAATCTCCCCCAGAAGAGGAAGGAGATGAGGGAGGTGGTGAAGGAGGTATCCTAGATCCTCCTACAGCAAGATTTGTGTTTGGATCTGGAGAATTCATAGTGAGGTTAATATCACCTAACTGTTCTCTGATATCAGAGAAGTCTAAAGGTTGATCCCATGGACGGTTTGGTTGCCTCAAACTAGCTAAGGCACTGTGTGTTTTAATAAGAGATCGACGAACGATCTCTTGGAAATCACCACCTGTAGGATTAGGGGTTGCTAGCTCAACTGTGATCTGTGGATCTTCGGTTGAAGTAGTTGTTGTTTGAGGGGGGATATTATCTTGTGAATGGCTTCTAGTCACTATGGGTGTGAAATTAGGTGGAGGAGGAGTCTTGCTACCGCCTCATGCCATTAATTAAGTTCAACCGTCCTTCTAGCGCCATTTATTGACGGGCGAAATTGTCCGTCCGTGAATTGAGAGAGTGGAACTGATCTGGGGTTGTCTAAATAACCCAAGCCATTTGGAATGAACCACCCTGATAGGTTTAACAGCTCTGTTGGCCGCCCTAAGGTCCTAAGAAAACCAAAGAGAAAACTAATCTAAACTAACTAATCTATCTAAAACTAATAAAACTAACTAAACTAACTAAAACTAATAAAACTAAATATAAACTAACTAACTATTATATACCATCTATTAATTATTATTACACTAACTCTAGCAATTAAATATCTAATTGAATTACAACAATATCTACAAGTTGCAGATTTGAATAAAACCTGTAAAACTCATGTGTTTTCTGTCCTAAGACAGCCAAAGATATTTTTGATTTTTATATTTTATGAATAAGAAATAAAAATATTGAAATTAAACGATCTAATATGCTAATTCTAACTTAAACTAATATCTGAACTAAACTACTAATAAAAACTAGTGACTAACTGACCTGGAAACACTCCTAATTTGTCTTGCGTATGATGAATTCGAAGCTGGTCGGAGGAAGGAAACTTGCACCGGTTAATCCAAAAGATTCTTGTAAACGATTAGCTATGTTGCTCTTTGAGTTGTTAATAGGACAAACAAGACATAAAAAATCATTACAACTAGATGATTATAAATCTCTGCAATAAGGGAAACTTGTTATGCAAAAACTTATATTTGATAATTCAACTTATGAAGAAGATAAACCTGTCATTCACAAACTGAATTAGACAATTGTTACGTCTTTTATACACTTGGAAGAAACCATATATGGATTACAGTAATTAAAATTATATCATTTGCACATGATTAAGATAGTTAAAGTAGTCATTAACCAGATACAAATTGATATACACAACATGAAACAAAATGTTGATATAATGAGAAGCTAAAGCTATGACAAAACACCAAATTCTGCTTCAGTCTGTATTAAAACTCCATATCTTTGTTCTCCCACGAATGAGGATAAACATTATTACAAAAATCATAAGTATATATAAGTCACTCCACAGGGTAAAACCTCCCTGTGGATAATATCAAATTTTTTTACATAATCTGGGAGATATCCCAAAATCAACTAAACTAGGAAACTAAAATGCAAGTGAAATATTTTAAATATCCCCTAACTGCTCATTAACTCTACTGCAATTTCGAATTTACCTGCAATAGAACAAAAATATCAAATTAGAAAGATATTTCAGTGACAAAATAATAAAAATCTAATCTTACAGACTCAGCTATAGAATCATCTGATTCTATAGCTAGTCTAAAATAGCATGCAGGACCAGATAGAAATCAAATGAAATCTTTTTAAAAGGAATCAAATCCAATTTTCTTTTAATAAACATTAAAACGAATCACTAATGGTTCAAGTGAATTTATCATTCAAATTAAACAAAATCGAAAGGGATTCAATTGAAACAGGGATAAGAATGCTCTGATTTTCTTTTACCAAAAAAGGGTCAAACCGTAACGAGATTGTTTCATATCAAACGAAATTAATACTGAATCATATCGTATAAGATACGGTGTAATCCAACACAATCATAATCGATTTGTTACGGATATAACAATGTAGCATAAAATTCATGTTGTTTTAATCAAATACCAAGATGGAAATACTGTTACGATTATGGTCAAATAAAACATTCATAACAGTATCAACCAAACTTCGCCATAGATTTCGATCACTGAGCGTTACACAATCAACAGACAAGATCAAATAGTGATCACAACTATCAACAGAAGTGATAATCATAAACTGGGAAACAATCAAAACAAATCATGGCTGAGTTAATTATAGAAACAAATGGTGATCCTGGGCATAATGACTTCCGTTCCCCAAATCAAATCTAAACAATATATTTGTTGCAATATGAATCGAATTGATAACACGGAGGAGTAAACCAACGTGAATCAACTGGCTGGATATAACTGTTATGATTCGTATCTAATTCACGATTTGGGTGCATATCAAACAGAATCACATCAAACATGATCCAAACTGTATTCGAGCTTGGTCGAAAATCATATGTACATAAAACTGTAACAGTTAACCATATCATAATTATAACCAAACATATCATATACATCATATCCAACTCGAATCGAAAAATTGATTTTGTTCAAAATTAAAATACCAGAAACAGCTGATGTTGAGAAAAGATAAAAACAACTTCGATTAGCAATAGAGTATCCGATTTAAGCCAAATCAAAACAATTAAATCCATACCACAATCAATCAAACCGAAGAAAATCCAATCAAAGCTAAACTGGGAAACGAAATTTGATTAATCAAAACAAAACTATGCGTATAGTGCATGCTTATGTGTCAAAGCAAATCCACGTTGTAAACAGAGCTATGAGTTTGTCATATAAACAGGTGATAGACATACCAGTGAGGCTGCTCGAGCTATGCCAATTTTGAATTCTCGACCGCTGTAGCTGACTCCACATTCTTAAACAAAATAGAGCCTATCGTTCTCAGTTTCTTATCAGTGGATTGCAATTTAGCCTTTTGACTAGTAATCCTTGCAACTTGATCCTCCAGAGAATGAATTCTGGACTGTAGCATTGGCACATCAAGATAATACCTTTCTAGCCATGAGTCGCACTACTCACAGGGTGACACAGCTGGTCGAGGTAGAGCAGGAGAGGGTTTTGATGAATCACCGGGGGTTTCACAAGGCAGTTTAATGCCTGGGTGATTAGGGTCATTTTGCAAGCAAGGTGGTAGGTTTTTCACAAAGTCGTATGAGGGTTTGGCACACAGACCTTCTGGATAGGGATACTCACTTGCCAGGTAACGTTCCACCTCTGAGTCAGAATCTCCACTCACCATGATAGGGTCAGGGTTGAGAGGAGTTTTCAGTTTGTTTCTTGCCATGCGAGAGATTAGACGGGCATTCTTTTTGCCTTTGGAATTCGCAGTAGGTTTGGCTTTAGGCCTCTTAGCCACGGGTTTAACAGTTTCAACATCCTTGGTCACAGACTGCGGTAGGTCGGTAGGTGAGTCGGGTAAGGGTTTAGGTAACAAAATATTGTAAGGAACCGGGGGTACAGACTTTCTCTTGCTCACCACAGGTTTGTCAACCTGTGGTGGGTTTGAATCCTCAAAATTATTGCGATTAAGGAAATCATTCCAACAATCTCGGTGTAACCCCAAATGACAAACAACAATCATTTTAATCAACCCAAAGTGAAAAAGGCTGGTATTGGCCTGATTCCGTTTATACCTTTTAGACATTTTAAACAGTCTCCTATGCAAGTAATAAGGCATATTAAGCTCATAGCCCATCAAAACCATAAGTAAACGAAGGTGGTATAAAAAAACAAACCCATACTAACCCTCGCAGGTGATAAACTGCTTGGTTATCATCAACAAATCATGCCAACGTTGCTTGAACATATTCGCGGGCAAACCTTTGTCACAGGAGCTCACCCTTCGCGACTGGAAGAGCAGTGTCCACAGGACATCTTCCACTTTGCAATTTTTTGACCATCTTTGTCTAGTGGCAGGCAGACCGGTAGCTAAACTGAGAAATTGCTCGTCAATTTCCAATTGGACATCCCTGACCTTAGCTCCACGGCCATCAAAGGTTAATGCGAATTGTCGAGCCATGCAAGGGTTAAAACCATCAAAATTTTGTATGAACGGGAGCCATCCAAATTCCTCAAGGTCACTGTAAGCACTGTCGAACATCAACAAATCCTGGCAACCATTGGGTTCATCCCTTATGACTAGAGCCATGGTGCGAGCGCATGGTAGGGTTTGGATTGAACACAACAACACACGGGAGCAAATTCATTTGGGCTAACAGCTATGAACGATGAAAGGGGAGGCGAGTTAATTTGCACGTGCGAGGGTTGTGGGATAGTTCATCGCCATGAAAAACAGTAATAAAAAATTACAGCCTCTTTCCAATCAATCATAACATCGTTCAAACCATAATATTCGGCCAACCCAAGATTTAAACGGTGGATGATATACCAATGTGCCATTACATGATTTCAAACCATTTTCATTCAATGTAAAATCAAACTCATAAATTAAATATGTGCCATTGTATAAGTGTGTAATCAAACATTTATAAACATCGATTTCATAAAATTTGACAATCCAAGAGCTTATAATAATAAGGATCACATTATATAAAACAAAATCAACCATGACCCCTATGAAATCTGATAACTAGGCAAGTCCAAAACAATATAAATCTATACGCTCAATGTCTTATCAATTAAATAAAAATCAAGTTGCCCAATCAAAGTAAGAATAGGCAAATGGACAAAGCTCGAAGAATCATTCCAGCCACTTAATAATAAACCAAAGGTAAGTGCCATTCAGAATATCAATGAGAAGATCATGAAAGTTCAAATAACGATAGAGGAGTTTTCACGCTTACAGTCATGAAAACGAAATCGACACCAATTTACAAGTGTCGCAAGAAATGAAAATATCGTCAAATTGCAAAATGCGACAACAATTTGAAGTTCAAGAGACATAGGTGTAGGCAGCTTATAGGGCAATGGAAAAAATTGAATTGGCTGCCAACACAACTTCAACGTGTTTTCATGAAACCAATGTGTCAAGGAAATCCATGAAAAATTATAGAACATCAAACCACCAATGTATTAAGTTCTCAATCATAAGAATATCATCATAGTCTTATAAAAATGAAATCATATTAACAATTAAAGAATGCCAAATGAGTAAGGATCTTGGAGTCTTGCCAACTATGTGACTATAATCAAATTGGAAATGCAATGAACACATAGACAAGAGTGACCATAATAATCCAGTGACGAATGCCATTGACGTGACTTCGAAATCAAAGTTTTCACGCTTGTAGTCGTGAAAGCTAGAACAGAAGGGAGGTGTGCAAATGCGCAAAATGACAGTGTTGTTTTATTCAAAGATTGCGGTGAAAATCAAGGGTTCCAAAACACTTGAGTAGGCAGCTTATAGAGAGAGGATAAAAATTCAAAATGGATGCCAACAATGGCAACACACTGGTAGAAGCAGTTATCTCTGCCAAAAGAACAAATTCAGATTATGATAATGAGAAAAATTCTAACTCAAAAATAATAGCCAAGAAATCGTTTAAACATCATCATTGATCAAATATCCCAGCAGTGTTTAAAGGATGAAAACTGATAACAGTCTTAATATAAGTGAGCCACGATATTAAAGAAAAATCCCCAATACTGTTGACAGAGCCACTACTGCCATCAGGCATCCGTAGCCTCGACAGGGTTGCCATTTAACCCACTCTGACATTTGTATCCTGCCAAGAAGTTCCAGATCATAATAAAGGACATGTTAAGGTTAAGAGGTTTCATATTCACTAATTTTCATATACCTGACATTGCTTCGCTACTAGCCGGCCTGTTCAGTGCCCTGGTGAAGTTGTCTTGGCATCATGCATGCATTTACCCACTGCTAGCAGACCTGTTCAGCATCCCGGTGGCTTTACAAGCACTTCCCACAGTGCTTTAATTTTGTTTTTTAAAGATATATAGTTGAGCGGGGTGACGCTGAAAATTATGATATTTTAGCATATATTTTTTTTTTACAAACCTCAACATAATTTTTTAGAACTGTCCTTCATTAAGATACAAAGGTGGTTTGTAAATAGAACCGACTTTCTAAGGCAGAGAGACATCTTCTGAGTCATTCCCTTAAGGAACAGTGGCAGCATAAGAAGATAATAGATGATCGCGACAGGGTTTACTCACAGATCGAAATCAGTTAACTTCTTTCAAACAACAGCTTTTTCAACACAGATGTAAATTTTAGAAGTATACAATTGATGTTTATACAATGTTTCATCAGTCATTTTAGTGAAAGAATATTATGTTTTCTTCGTCTGAATAGTTCAGCATGCAAGTATGTGTATTTCCAAAAACAAAAACTGATAAGCACAAAGGAAAAAGATCAAAGCCAAAATAGTAAAAGAAAGGAAAACAAAAGAAAAATATGTACATAGTATACAAAGGGTTGTCATCAAGCAAAATATCTTTTCAGAGGTTGGCCATTCACCGGATAGGTGTCGGGCTGTCCCTCTAGATTCTGCAATCGGAAAGAGCTGGGACCCAATTTCCTAGCAATTAAGAACGGTCCAAGCCATAAGTTTTGAAATTTCGTGTGCTCTCCCTTTTCCTCATGAGGTTTGTCCCACTTCAAAACAAGGTCACCTACTTCGAAGTTCCTATCAGAGGTAGAGTTGGCATCAAACTAGCTTTTGACAACTAGTTGATGCTGATCTAACTTACGTTTAGCTTGAGTTGTTACCTCTTCTAGTTTTATTAAAGTGTTAATTCAGTTTTCCAAAGGGGGACAATCCTCTTCTTGAATTTTTTGCGATAGCTGTAGTGAGGGAAGAAGAATGTGTGGTGGTAGAATTTCTTCTCTGCCATAGAGAAGAAAAAAGGGAGAGTTACCTACAACAGTTTTTGGTGTTACCCTATCAGCCCAAATTGCATTTAACATTGCATTGTGCCAGTTTTTGTGATTTTCATCTACCGTTCTCTTGATAATTTTAATCAAATTCTTATTTGTTGATTTTGCCAATCCGTTTCCCTGAGAGTAGTAGCTGGCAAAATACTTCAATTTAATTCTTTTCTCTAGAGCGAACTCGCTTATCTCAAGAGAAGAAAAATAAGAAGCGTTATCGAATACTAAACAGTCAGGGATACCAAAATGAGTAATAATATTTGAATTTAAAAAGGTGATTACCTGACCAGTATTCACAGTTCTTAATGTGGCAGCTTCAGACCACCTGGTAAAATAATCTGTGGTTGTTATGATAAAATTATCCTGCTGTGAGGATGGCGGATTGATTGGACCTACAATATCAAGGCCCCACTGCTGAAAAGGGAAGTCAACTGAAACATGCTGCAAAGGAAAGGTTGGTTTCTGTATGCGCCCAGATGCTTTTTGACAAATAATACACTTACAGCACAAGGCATGGGCGTCTCTGAAAAGTGTGGGCTAGTAATAACCGACTCTCAAAACTTTATGGGCAGTGGTGTCACCACCAAAATGCCCACCAGCTTCTCCTGCATGCAATTCTAGTAAGACATTTTCTGCTTCATCTTTCTCAAGACAACGCATTAGTACTCCATCAAAATTTTGACGAAACAGAATACCATTAACCAAATGAAAGGAAGAAGACTTTAATCTTAACGCTCTTCTCTTAGTGGGATCCAAGTGATGGGGGGCTGACCCATTTTCAAGACAGAATTTTATGTCGTCATACCAGGGACTGACAGAGTTTTGTGCACAACAGATTGCATTTTGATTGTGTTGTCCTAGGTTTGACCTATCGTTCTCTTCTTGTTGTCTGGCTGCTGAATCAGCAACTAACTTGCATAACCCTTGGCCTCTCACTATTTGAGATGGGGTAATCTCTATGTCGTACTCTTGTAAGGAGGTAACCCAGTTAGCCCTCTTTTCACCTAGTTCTTTCTACACTAACAGGTTCCTGACGGCTGCATAAGGCACAATAACTTTCATCCTATATTTCAAAAGATAAGATCGGAAATTCTTGACTTCTTTGAAAATAGTGTAGGCTTGCTGATCTACCGTTGGGTAGTTAAGTTCCGCACCTTTGAAAGTAGAGCTCATAAGGGCGATGGGCACTTCATTGTTTTCAACATTCTTTTGAGTTAGGACTACAGTGTAGGAGCGGTCAAAAGCAAAAGTGTAGAGTGTGAAGTCTTGGGAAAAATCGGGGCTCATGAGAGAAGGAGCGTCTATTATGGCCTTTTTTATTGCATTAAAATCTTGATTTTCTAAGGGTCCCCAATGATATTGTGCGTCTTTCTTAATTAGGTTCTGTAAAGGTCTGACCATTTTGGAGAAACTGGGGACGAATCTCCTGAAGAAGTTTATCTGGCCTAAGAATGACTGCATAGACTTTTTGGATGTAGGAGGGGGAAGTTTCGAGATGACTTGAGTCCTTTCGGGGTCGATAATTAGCCCTTTTCTTGACACAATAAATCCTAAGAGTTTACCTTGTTCTACTGCGAAGATAGATTTTTTAGGATTCAAGGAAATGTCGTATTTACGACATTGCTGTAGAACGACTCTTAAATGAGCTAGATAATCAGTTTTGGTTTTAGAAAATACAGTAACATCATATAAGTAAACTATGACAGACTGATTGATTAAGCCTCGGAAAGCAATGTCCATCACTCTCTGAAAAGTGGCACTGGCATTAATCAATCCAAAGGGCATTTTTCGATAAGTGTAGGTGCCCCATGGAGTGCGGAAGGTAATTTTAAGTTGGTCTGGAGGAGACATCAGGACTTGGTTGTACCCTGAGAAACCATCCAATAAAGATAGCCTCTTAGAACCAGATACCTGTTGAAGGATCTNTTTTAAAAGGAATCAAATCCAATTTTCTTTTAATAAACATTAAAACGAATCACTAATGGTTCAAGTGAATTTATCATTCAAATTAAACAAAATCGAAAGGGATTCAATTGAAACAGGGATAAGAATGCTCTGATTTTCTTTTACCAAAAAAGGGTCAAACCGTAACGAGATTGTTTCATATCAAACGAAATTAATACTGAATCATATCGTATAAGATACGGTGTAATCCAACACAATCATAATCGATTTGTTACGGATATAACAATGTAGCATAAAATTCATGTTGTTTTAATCAAATACCAAGATGGAAATACTGTTACGATTATGGTCAAATAAAACATTCATAACAGTATCAACCAAACTTCGCCATAGATTTCGATCACTGAGCGTTACACAATCAACAGACAAGATCAAATAGTGATCACAACTATCAACAGAAGTGATAATCATAAACTGGGAAACAATCAAAACAAATCATGGCTGAGTTAATTATAGAAACAAATGGTGATCCTGGGCATAATGACTTCCGTTCCCCAAATCAAATCTAAACAATATATTTGTTGCAATATGAATCGAATTGATAACACGGAGGAGTAAACCAACGTGAATCAACTGGCTGGATATAACTGTTATGATTCGTATCTAATTCACGATTTGGGTGCATATCAAACAGAATCACATCAAACATGATCCAAACTGTATTCGAGCTTGGTCGAAAATCATATGTACATAAAACTGTAACAGTTAACCATATCATAATTATAACCAAACATATCATATACATCATATCCAACTCGAATCGAAAAATTGATTTTGTTCAAAATTAAAATACCAGAAACAGCTGATGTTGAGAAAAGATAAAAACAACTTCGATTAGCAATAGAGTATCCGATTTAAGCCAAATCAAAACAATTAAATCCATACCACAATCAATCAAACCGAAGAAAATCCAATCAAAGCTAAACTGGGAAACGAAATTTGATTAATCAAAACAAAACTATGCGTATAGTGCATGCTTATGTGTCAAAGCAAATCCACGTTGTAAACAGAGCTATGAGTTTGTCATATAAACAGGTGATAGACATACCAGTGAGGCTGCTCGAGCTATGCCAATTTTGAATTCTCGACCGCTGTAGCTGACTCCACATTCTTAAACAAAATAGAGCCTATCGTTCTCAGTTTCTTATCAGTGGATTGCAATTTAGCCTTTTGACTAGTAATCCTTGCAACTTGATCCTCCAGAGAATGAATTCTGGACTGTAGCATTGGCACATCAAGATAATACCTTTCTAGCCATGAGTCGCACTACTCACAGGGTGACACAGCTGGTCGAGGTAGAGCAGGAGAGGGTTTTGATGAATCACCGGGGGTTTCACAAGGCAGTTTAATGCCTGGGTGATTAGGGTCATTTTGCAAGCAAGGTGGTAGGTTTTTCACAAAGTCGTATGAGGGTTTGGCACACAGACCTTCTGGATAGGGATACTCACTTGCCAGGTAACGTTCCACCTCTGAGTCAGAATCTCCACTCACCATGATAGGGTCAGGGTTGAGAGGAGTTTTCAGTTTGTTTCTTGCCATGCGAGAGATTAGACGGGCATTCTTTTTGCCTTTGGAATTCGCAGTAGGTTTGGCTTTAGGCCTCTTAGCCACGGGTTTAACAGTTTCAACATCCTTGGTCACAGACTGCGGTAGGTCGGTAGGTGAGTCGGGTAAGGGTTTAGGTAACAAAATATTGTAAGGAACCGGGGGTACAGACTTTCTCTTGCTCACCACAGGTTTGTCAACCTGTGGTGGGTTTGAATCCTCAAAATTATTGCGATTAAGGAAATCATTCCAACAATCTCGGTGTAACCCCAAATGACAAACAACAATCATTTTAATCAACCCAAAGTGAAAAAGGCTGGTATTGGCCTGATTCCGTTTATACCTTTTAGACATTTTAAACAGTCTCCTATGCAAGTAATAAGGCATATTAAGCTCATAGCCCATCAAAACCATAAGTAAACGAAGGTGGTATAAAAAAACAAACCCATACTAACCCTCGCAGGTGATAAACTGCTTGGTTATCATCAACAAATCATGCCAACGTTGCTTGAACATATTCGCGGGCAAACCTTTGTCACAGGAGCTCACCCTTCGCGACTGGAAGAGCAGTGTCCACAGGACATCTTCCACTTTGCAATTTTTTGACCATCTTTGTCTAGTGGCAGGCAGACCGGTAGCTAAACTGAGAAATTGCTCGTCAATTTCCAATTGGACATCCCTGACCTTAGCTCCACGGCCATCAAAGGTTAATGCGAATTGTCGAGCCATGCAAGGGTTAAAACCATCAAAATTTTGTATGAACGGGAGCCATCCAAATTCCTCAAGGTCACTGTAAGCACTGTCGAACATCAACAAATCCTGGCAACCATTGGGTTCATCCCTTATGACTAGAGCCATGGTGCGAGCGCATGGTAGGGTTTGGATTGAACACAACAACACACGGGAGCAAATTCATTTGGGCTAACAGCTATGAACGATGAAAGGGGAGGCGAGTTAATTTGCACGTGCGAGGGTTGTGGGATAGTTCATCGCCATGAAAAACAGTAATAAAAAATTACAGCCTCTTTCCAATCAATCATAACATCGTTCAAACCATAATATTCGGCCAACCCAAGATTTAAACGGTGGATGATATACCAATGTGCCATTACATGATTTCAAACCATTTTCATTCAATGTAAAATCAAACTCATAAATTAAATATGTGCCATTGTATAAGTGTGTAATCAAACATTTATAAACATCGATTTCATAAAATTTGACAATCCAAGAGCTTATAATAATAAGGATCACATTATATAAAACAAAATCAACCATGACCCCTATGAAATCTGATAACTAGGCAAGTCCAAAACAATATAAATCTATACGCTCAATGTCTTATCAATTAAATAAAAATCAAGTTGCCCAATCAAAGTAAGAATAGGCAAATGGACAAAGCTCGAAGAATCATTCCAACCACTTAATAATAAACCAAAGGTAAGTGCCATTCAGAATATCAATGAGAAGATCATGACAGTTCAAATAACGATAGAGGTGTTTTCACGCTTACAGTCATGAAAACTAAATCGAGACCAATTTACAATTGTCGCAAGAAATGAAAATATCGTCAAATTGCAAAATGCGACAACAATTTGAAGTTCAAGAGACATAGGTGTAGGCAGCTTATAGGGCAATGGAAAAAATTGAATTGGTTGCCAACACAACTTCAACGTGTTTTCATGAAACCAATGTGTCAAGGAAATCCATGAAAAAGTATAGAACATCAAACCACCAATGTATTAAGGACTCAATCATAAGAATATCATCATAGTCTTATAAAAATGAAATCATATTAACAATTAAAGAATGCCAAATGAGTAAGGATCTTGGAGTCTTTCCAACTATGCGACTATAATCAAATTGGAAATGCAATGAACACATAGACAAGAGTGACCATAATAATCCAGTGACGAATGCCATTGACGTGACTTCGAAATCAAAGTTTTCACGCTTGTAGTCGTGAAAGCTAGAACAGAAGGGAGGTGTGCAAATGCGCAAAATGACAGTGTTGTTTTATTCAAAGATTGCGGTGAAAATCAAGGGTTCCAAAACACTTGAGTAGGCAGCTTATAGAGAGAGGATAAAAATTCAAAATGGATGCCAACAATGGCAACACACTGGTAGAAGCAGTTATCTCTGCCAAAAGAACAAATTCAGATTATGATAATGAGAAAAATTCTAACTCAAAAATAATAGCCAAGAAATCGTTTAAACATCATCATTGATCAAATATCCCAGCAGTGTTTAAAGGATGAAAACTGATAACAGTCTTAATATAAGTGAGCCACGATATTAAAGAAAAATCCCCAATACTGTTGACAGAGCCACTACTGCCATCAGGCATCCGTAGCCTCGACAGGGTTGCCATTTAACCCACTCTGACATTTGTATCCTGCCAAGAAGTTCCAGATCATAATAAAGGACATGTTAAGGTTAAGAGGTTTCATATTCACTAATTTTCATATACCTGACATTGCTTCGCTACTAGCCGGCCTGTTCAGTGCCCTGGTGAAGTTGTCTTGGCATCATGCATGCATTTACCCACTGCTAGCAGACCTGTTCAGCATCCCGGTGGCTTTACAAGCACTTCCCACAGTGCTTTAATTTTGTTTTTTAAAGATATATAGTTGAGCGGGGTGACGCTGAAAATTATGATATTTTAGCATATATTTTTTTTTTACAAACCTCAACATAATTTTTTAGAACTGTCCTTCATTAAGATACAAAGGTGGTTTGTAAATAGAACCGACTTTCTAAGGCAGAGAGACATCTTCTGAGTCATTCCCTTAAGGAACAGTGGCAGCATAAGAAGATAATAGATGATCGCGACAGGGTTTACTCACAGATCGAAATCAGTTAACTTCTTTCAAACAACAGCTTTTTCAACACAGATGTAAATTTTAGAAGTATACAATTGATGTTTATACAATGTTTCATCAGTCATTTTAGTGAAAGAATATTATGTTTTCTTCGTCTGAATAGTTCAGCATGCAAGTATGTGTATTTCCAAAAACAAAAACTGATAAGCACAAAGGAAAAAGATCAAAGCCAAAATAGTAAAAGAAAGGAAAACAAAAGAAAAATATGTACATAGTATACAAAGGGTTGTCATCAAGCAAAATATCTTTTCAGAGGTTGGCCATTCACCGGATAGGTGTCGGGCTGTCCCTCTAGATTCTGCAATCGGAAAGAGCTGGGACCCAATTTCCTAGCAATTAAGAACGGTCCAAGCCATAAGTTTTGAAATTTCGTGTGCTCTCCCTTTTCCTCATGAGGTTTGTCCCACTTCAAAACAAGGTCACCTACTTCGAAGTTCCTATCAGAGGTAGAGTTGGCATCAAACTAGCTTTTGACAACTAGTTGATGCTGATCTAACTTACGTTTAGCTTGAGTTGTTACCTCTTCTAGTTTTATTAAAGTGTTAATTCAGTTTTCCAAAGGGGGACAATCCTCTTCTTGAATTTTTTGCGATAGCTGTAGTGAGGGAAGAAGAATGTGTGGTGGTAGAATTTCTTCTCTGCCATAGAGAAGAAAAAAGGGAGAGTTACCTACAACAGTTTTTGGTGTTACCCTATCAGCCCAAATTGCATTTAACATTGCATTGTGCCAGTTTTTGTGATTTTCATCTACCGTTCTCTTGATAATTTTAATCAAATTCTTATTTGTTGATTTTGCCAATCCGTTTCCCTGAGAGTAGTAGCTGGCAAAATACTTCAATTTAATTCTTTTCTCTAGAGCGAACTCGCTTATCTCAAGAGAAGAAAAATAAGAAGCGTTATCGAATACTAAACAGTCAGGGATACCAAAATGAGTAATAATATTTGAATTTAAAAAGGTGATTACCTGACCAGTATTCACAGTTCTTAATGTGGCAGCTTCAGACCACCTGGTAAAATAATCTGTGGTTGTTATGATAAAATTATCCTGCTGTGAGGATGGCGGATTGATTGGACCTACAATATCAAGGCCCCACTGCTGAAAAGGGAAGTCAACTGAAACATGCTGCAAAGGAAAGGTTGGTTTCTGTATGCGCCCAGATGCTTTTTGACAAATAATACACTTACAGCACAAGGCATGGGCGTCTCTGAAAAGTGTGGGCTAGTAATAACCGACTCTCAAAACTTTATGGGCAGTGGTGTCACCACCAAAATGCCCACCAGCTTCTCCTGCATGCAATTCTAGTAAGACATTTTCTGCTTCATCTTTCTCAAGACAACGCATTAGTACTCCATCAAAATTTTGACGAAACAGAATACCATTAACCAAATGAAAGGAAGAAGACTTTAATCTTAACGCTCTTCTCTTAGTGGGATCCAAGTGATGGGGGGCTGACCCATTTTCAAGACAGAATTTTATGTCGTCATACCAGGGACTGACAGAGTTTTGTGCACAACAGATTGCATTTTGATTGTGTTGTCCTAGGTTTGACCTATCGTTCTCTTCTTGTTGTCTGGCTGCTGAATCAGCAACTAACTTGCATAACCCTTGGCCTCTCACTATTTGAGATGGGGTAATCTCTATGTCGTACTCTTGTAAGGAGGTAACCCAGTTAGCCCTCTTTTCACCTAGTTCTTTCTACACTAACAGGTTCCTGACGGCTGCATAAGGCACAATAACTTTCATCCTATATTTCAAAAGATAAGATCGGAAATTCTTGACTTCTTTGAAAATAGTGTAGGCTTGCTGATCTACCGTTGGGTAGTTAAGTTCCGCACCTTTGAAAGTAGAGCTCATAAGGGCGATGGGCACTTCATTGTTTTCAACATTCTTTTGAGTTAGGACTACAGTGTAGGAGCGGTCAAAAGCAAAAGTGTAGAGTGTGAAGTCTTGGGAAAAATCGGGGCTCATGAGAGAAGGAGCGTCTATTATGGCCTTTTTTATTGCATTAAAATCTTGATTTTCTAAGGGTCCCCAATGATATTGTGCGTCTTTCTTAATTAGGTTCTGTAAAGGTCTGACCATTTTGGAGAAACTGGGGACGAATCTCCTGAAGAAGTTTATCTGGCCTAAGAATGACTGCATAGACTTTTTGGATGTAGGAGGGGGAAGTTTCGAGATGACTTGAGTCCTTTCGGGGTCGATAATTAGCCCTTTTCTTGACACAATAAATCCTAAGAGTTTACCTTGTTCTACTGCGAAGATAGATTTTTTAGGATTCAAGGAAATGTCGTATTTACGACATTGCTGTAGAACGACTCTTAAATGAGCTAGATAATCAGTTTTGGTTTTAGAAAATACAGTAACATCATATAAGTAAACTATGACAGACTGATTGATTAAGCCTCGGAAAGCAATGTCCATCACTCTCTGAAAAGTGGCACTGGCATTAATCAATCCAAAGGGCATTTTTCGATAAGTGTAGGTGCCCCATGGAGTGCGGAAGGTAATTTTAAGTTGGTCTGGAGGAGACATCAGGACTTGGTTGTACCCTGAGAAACCATCCAATAAAGATAGCCTCTTAGAACCAGATACCTGTTGAAGGATCTATTCCATGGGTGGTATAGGGTAGTTGTCTTTATCAGACGCTCTATTAAGGTTTCAGAAATCGACGCATAGTCGAATTTCCCCACTTTTCTTCCGAACAAGGACAAGGTTAGAAACCCATTGAGTGTGCCTAACTGGGAAAATTACCTTAGCATTCAGGGGTTTATTTAATTCTTTTTTGACGGTCGGTTCGAGCTTAGGGTGCATTTTTCTTCATTTTTGTTGAAAGGGAAAGGTTTGGGGTTTCATAGGAATGACGTGTTGTATGATGTTAGGGTCGAAAGTTTTAAGGTCATCATACGTCCACGCAAAAAAATCTTTAAATTTTTTAAACAATTTAATAAATGCAGCTTTTTCTTGTTCAGAACACCCAACCCCTAAATTAATGCACTGCGGATTGTCACCAGTTCCTAAGTTTACTTTTTCATATGATAGTGAGGAACTATTGGTTTTGCAGTTGACCGATTTTTTGAATTTATCTTGAAGATCATAAAATTTCTCTAATCTAACTACAGACTTAGGGATCGAATTTACCATGTCCGATGAAGATTCAAGAGTTCTCGGATCTAGTATTACTGTGAAATCGCGCAAATTGTCGTCGTGAGTGCATTCGTCGATCACCTCGCCTTGAAAAGTTTCTTCCATATGAAGGAAGCTAATAATCTGCCGATTTTCGTCGAAGACTCTCCAATTTGTGATGTTGTCAGGAATGGATGGCCTGAACAACAGTTCGACGGAGAATGCATCTGGGGACAAGCCTTCTGCAGGAAAGAGTTTGGAAGCTACGTTAGCTAATAGATCAGCTTTAGAGTTATTCAATCTAGGAATAGAATTTATATTGAAAGCAGAAAACTTATTCATTAAATTCCATACCTCGGATTGGTAGCTTTTAAGATGCAGAGACAGACAGCGGATAGAATCTCTTATCTGTCTAACCACGATTTCGAAATCACCAAAGACAGCCAAGTTTTGAATGTTCATGTCTAAAGATTTTCTGAGACCTTGCAGTAAAGCCTCATATTCTGCTATGTTATTAGTACATTCAAATTCTAGCCTACATGCAATCAAGGTTTTGTTACCTGAGGGATCAATAATAACGCATCCTGCACCAGCTCCTTCTTTGGACTTTGATCCGTCAAAATAAAGAGACCAAATTTGTTTTTTATCGAATGCATGAGACCATTGTGTAGAAGCTGTTGGCTGCACATATGCTACAATCTCAGACTGTTGTTCTGGGTTGGTGATAGCGAAAGTCTCAGCGATGAAATTTTCGAAAAAGGTATCCATCCCTTGTATTTTGGGTGAATCAGCAAAAGGTGTAAATGATTCGTTGGGATCATTCAAATATGTGACTGTGAACTTAAGGTAGCGTTCATGATTTACCTTAATCTTGTTGGGCTTGCCATTCTCGGGAAGCCACAGGTGAGACCAATCTTTCGCGAAATAGCCGTGTAGTTTCTTCGACTAGTCCCTTCTTAGAAATAGACCATACACTTCTGTAATATCCACAACAATAATATCAATAACTTGATGAACTTTGGGGTTAGACGATAATCTTATAAGCACGTTCCTTAATTCGCCTATGACTTTTACACTAGTTCGATCAAGTTGGATGATTTTTAAAGTGGATGGTTCAACTTCAGCATTAATCTTCTGACAAACAGACCATGGCATCACATTGGATGATACTCCTGAGTCTACCATAAAATTGTGCACATTTCTATTAAAGATTTCGAAAGTTAACAAAAATGGAGGTACATTTCTGCGAGTGCTAAGTGTGGAAGCTTGTGGCTTTTTACTCGCAGTCTCTAAAGCTACTTTATCTACATTTGTTACATTATTTACAAGAAGACTCCCTTTATCATGAGGGTTAGGATTATTCTTAGTGGAAGTCTTCTGAAGAACTTTGTTCTAAACAACCTTGCTTGAATTACCATTTTTGCTATTCTCTACAATCTTCTGTAACATTTTTTGTAGCACAAATGGAAACTTTAATAACTCATAAACATAAATGTTAGCCCTTAACTTTTTAAGATCTTCAACTAAATCATAATCTAAGCTGGGGTTTACATGACTTTGTTTAGTCTCAGCTGGTTTAGATTGCTTTGGGGGAAAATTTGTAGTGTTTTCGGAAGAAGGTTTGTTTGTTGTCTTACTCCTAGTATTGTAGGGATGTACTGTCTCGAAGTTAGCTTGAAAAATACTATCCGAGAAGTGTCCAAAAATGTTCGAAGAAGATTCTTCTTCTTGAACTGTCTCTTGTTCAACTACCTCCTCAGGAATCTCAGGAGGCATAAAGTTATCCTAGGCTTCTAGAATTGTTTGAGGGGCGTATTGCAGACTTTCTAGATTAAGGCCTTCGGCATTTGGATTAGGTC
>JZKD02S1707951.1:711275-721692 GCA_000966675.3 Picea glauca
GCTGAAATCAAAGGCCCAGATTTGATTCCGGACCCCCCAGTCTATTCTTCCTTTAATGGAGGGGGGGGGTCCGGAATGAGAGATAAACGACGTGCTAAGATTTGTGGCCAGGAAACGGGTGCCCAGATCAACGAACCTAAATGGTTTTTGGACCCCCCTTGATGTTCTGCGTTTAACCAAAGGGGGGGGTCCATAATTTTTATTCTCCTCTGGCCAGGCCCTGGTCATACGTGGTGTCATCTTATTGGTCCCGAAGTCTCATCCCCAGCTGCTATCTGACAGCCCCCGTCACTCAGGGTCTTCATCTCCCACTTGTTCCACTTGCTACCGAGTTGTGTCCCATCCCATAATTGTTATCAGTCCCTGCTGTCAGTCCCTCACCCCTTTCACTCATGACCAACCCCTTATTGCGACTTTTTCCACCAATCCCTAGCCTCCACGTCACTCGTCCATATGTTTGGGCCACCGTCACTTTCCATATTAGCCCCAAGTGGTCCGTTGTCCATTTATTATAGGATAACATACCTGTTATCCTGTTGAACTGTCTCCCGCGCCCAATCGACCCCAGTTTTAAATAAAACTATCGTTTTCCTCCTTCATTCACTATTCATCCATCGCACCAGGAAAATTTACCTCTTACGCCTCCATTGCTTTTCCTTCGCCTTCAACCATAGTCAGTCGACCCCACTAACTTCGTGTTTATTGCAGGTATTGTTGCAGAGATGGTGCTAAATCCAAGACAAGCAGAAGGAGAGGAGAATCCTTTTCTCCCACCTCTTATTGACCTGGACAAAATACCATTGGTCGACAAAGATAGACTGATCACAGATACCATATGTGATTTCAATTTTTCAGACCTCCAGTCATGGCTCCGGGAGGTGTTCCTGGACCAGAGCGATGAAATTGGACTCTGGGAGTCCAATTTGCCCCTGTATCTCATTCCCCAAACCCACCATTTTCCCAAATTCGCCCTCAAATGCCAAGCTCATTATATTCCCGACCAGAGGGTCGTCATCTCCTCATCTGGAAACACCCTATTATTTATCACTCCCGAAGACATTGACCAAATGATGCAAATTCCCCGTGTCGATTCAGCTTCTCCTTTCAACCTAGAAATCCTTACAGAGTTGTATCAGAAGATGACCTTTCCCGAGAGAGCTTAGATATTCAAGCTTTTCCTTCCCACTTCCACTCAATTCCCTTCCACAAATCCCTCTTACCCGTCATCCATGTTCTCCACCAAGGGAAACCAAGTCATTTCCTCCATTTATGCCCTGTTAGGTTACTATTCCAACCAGTGGGTAGATGAGCCCATCCTGGGTTTTCTATCCATTTTCTCCAATGATGAAAAACCCACAACACAGTTTGATTACAACACCTTCTTGGCCGACAATATTCATGAACAGTTCTTGAATTTTGGCACAGAAAGGATGTTCAGATACTCGTCTATATTGGCCTACATGTTTGTTTTCTATCAAGCAGATAAGTTCAGTTTTTATATTCAGAAGATGGACGCAGATGGAAGGCCTCAACCAGTCACAGCATGGACCTCTTTGTTGAAGCATAACTCCACAGAGTATAGCTTCAAGGCATTCATCAATTGTTTCTACCACCCTGTGGTAAGCATGTTGAGTGGCAGGCCCGAGCCACGAATAAACGACGAAGTCCAGAGAATTCTGCATCTCTCGGACAACGCAAAGATAGGGGACTGGTACTTGTATCAAAACCACACCGAGATCAGATTTTTTGGCTGTGAATTGGCACCCTACAAGCTTACAAAGTATGTGCCGGTAAGAATATTTGCGTTAGAGTATATAAGACAAATCATGAATTCAGATGACATTCATTTTGTATCCCTGAAGAAAAAGAAGCAACTGAGAATCAAGGGGCAGATTGGTTCTTTCATCTGCAACAGTCGAGGTGCCGGAGAAGAAGCTGACAGGATGCTGAAAGAAATGAAATTCTTTATGAGTTTCCCATGGCACTATGATCCATACGGGATCATTTCACAAATGCGGGTGAAAAATAAAAACATCCCGTATGTTCATGAATCCAAGCCCGAGGTTGAAAATTTTTCCAATCAGACAGTATGGGTGCCTGACACCTTGATCGAAGTGGAACAGTAGGTTCCCCCAACCACTGTTCCACCAACAACCACACCCCAGGTCCCTAAGAAAAAAAGGCCTCGACAAGATTCATCTCTGCCTATCACAGAGGTATCTTCTAAAGAGTTCCAAGTGCACACTAAAAGGACAAAGACAACCACAGTTCTCGGTTCAACTGGAGAAATAAAAGTCTCGCCTACCACAGGGGTCAAGCCTGTCATTCCACCTTTCATTTTGAGCTAGCATAAGGAAATCACCCCAGGAGTTCTGAAGAAATTTACAGACTCCCCACTGGACACTCAGTTGAGAAAGACTGGGCCCAAATTGAGCATCTTCGAGAAGTACAAGATGATTAAGAAAAAGAATCAGACTCTTACCAGCAGTACCTATGCTCAGTTTCAAAAGCAAACGTCAACTGCACAACACAGGCTGCTCTCTATATTTGACACAGAAAAGGGCAGGATGCACATGGCCTACCTCCAAGTGCAGGTACCAGATCCCAAGGTAATCTCGGACTACAAAAGGGCCACCTTCGAATTCCAAGCGAAGGACGTGCACCCAGCAGATCAGATGGATCTGCATAAACAAACAGAGGAGATGGTATTCCACACATTGGCGCATGCTTCAGCTTCTGCAGAAAAATTTCAAGTATCATTGAACAATGCTCAGACACAACTCAAGCTAGAAAAGATATCATCTTTCGCAAAAGACAATAGAATCAAAACTCTGGAGGAGCTGGTCCTCAAGATCGGCTATGATCCTTCCAACGTCAAATCTACAGAAGATATGATAAAGAAAAAGAATGCAGACATCGCATGCCTGAGGAAATAGCTGAAGCTCCTGCCTACAGAAGACTAACAAGCGAGGGAGTTAGCAGAGAAAGAAGGCGAGAAGGACGAATTGCTCAAGCTACTCATGGAGCAGAATGCGCAACTCAAAGAAATGGAAGCAGAGTTGGAGAAACTACTAAAAGAGAAGGAGCAGATGAAGCCAATGGAAATCATTCCATTGAGTTCCATTCCTATCTCAGGAGCAAGCACAACAACAGTGACAACAATCCCATCTACAACACCAGTGACACCACAAGAAGGGACAGTTGACCTTGCCAAATCCATGGAGAAGATGAACCTGCAAGAGACATAAATTAGCAGGCTGAAGAAGGAAGTTGAGAACCTCCAGGAACTCAAAACTTCTTTCCAAACCAGTCTATTCAAAGAAAAGTAGGTAACTGAGTAGCTCAGGAAAGAACTACAACATCTCCAAAAACAAACCATGGCAGGAAAGACTTTGGCTGAGGTCAAAGAAAATGTATGGACATATATCACAAAGTCCATAAATGAGATATGGCCCATGATCCAAATTATGTTTGAACAAAATGAGTTGCTCGAGAGGAGAAAACAGGCCATTGAGAAGATCAGATTAGAATTGGGAGATAGACCAACTCAGGCAAACGATATCATCAAATTCCTAAATTCTAAGACCAGAGAAGAGCTAGAAGAGTTGAATATAGAGGAAAGAACAGAGACCATCCTTGAGGTCAAAAGAGTTTTGACCAAGAAGGGATTAATGCTTCAACTGGAAGAGAAGGTTCAGACCATGGACCTAGGGGTACAGAAATTCTTCAGCAAGATCGAAGCTCTCCAAAAGAAAGGTCTCCCCGGTCTAAAGGTTACTAATGATAAACTGACGACACTCTCGGATTACAAGAAGAGATTGGCTGAAGTGTCCAAAGATAGTTCAAAGTTTGCAGGCATACAAGGGAGTATCACTGGCAAAGCATTCATGGATGCCCTACAGTTGGACATTAGTATCCAACACGATATTCGATACATATTCCTCACTAAGCCCACATTCGCTAAGTATACAGACATGGATGAACTGTATCGGAGACTACTCAAAGTCAAAGTGCCTAGTCATCTTAGATGGGAGGAACTCTGCGATCTACTCGATTAGCAGATGAGTTGTCCAGGTCCACTCACCTGTCCAGTCAGATGAGGTTGTGCAAAGGCTTCATCAACGGTCTACCCAGAATTTCCACGTGGAATTGCACCAAGTCATCAATTAGTTTGATTAGTTAAATCAGTTAGGCTAAAAATAGAATGAGCACGTCCTGATCAGTTATGACAGAAAATGTTTGTAATTTGAATTATAAATACTTCACCTTTCGAAGTATTGAGGGTTGTTGATTCTCACACCCTGACGCTATCAGACTGTACTATTTTTGAAGAGATCTGCCATTAATAAAAAGGAGGTACTTTTACAGGATTCTTGCGTGTATTCACTGGTGATGTTTATTTTCTAAGTTGAATGTTCTTCTTTCTTTGTGATCATATTGTTTTCTGAAACTAATCTTTAAGAGTAATGTATGTTGCAGGATTTATCTTAGATACCCTGTTTCTGACTCGAAAGATTTTAAATGTTTATCTTCTAATGTTTTCAATTAAGGAATTCTTAACTGCTTCTTAATTGAATTTATCTTTCTTATATTTTCTTATGTTCATAATTTAAGCTACTAAAAGATCCAGTGAGTATATTATCTCTCCCTGTGGAAGTCTTCTTTTCTCGTTTCTGGTTGTATTTCATATTTATTTAAATACAGACCCCATAGCCCAATAGAGCTGTAGACTGTCTCAACCAATTTCAAAAACACTTTGACAACAAAACCTACAGTTTTCTTTACCTAGCCTAATATCTTAATTAAAAACAAAGCTAAATCATATAGAGATATCCCTCTCTGAAGTTGGAAGGGCTAGATCCCATCTTTAAAAGTGGTTGGATAAAGTTACCTTTGTAGATTTCTTCTTTTTCAACCTCTAGGAAATTTACCAAGTGCTAACATAATGGCGACTGAAGACGAAGACGAAGACTCCTGAGAAGACTACTGCTGAGAAGAATACTGTTGAGAAGACTCCCGAGAAGAATAATGTCGACGCTCCCGTGAAGAAAAAACTCACCATTCTGAAAAGGCCATCACAGCCCGAGGTTTCACCTATGAATCCACCTAGTACTTCTGAGCAGAAGAATATGGTGGACAAATCAGAATTGATGAGTCAAGGCAGAGCTCCTACACCCTTTAGCCTTGAGGGGGAATTGGCAAAAAAAAAAATTCCCATCCCACTTACAGAGTTGATGAACAGTGGCGGGTATCGTTCACAGGTGATTAAAGCACTGACCATTGAACCTAACATAGGCACGAAGGCCTTAACCATTGGATCAGCAAGTCATTCAGACACTGTGAACCTTACTGATGATAGACCCGAGCTTCTTTTCGGACCTGAAGTAGATGGTCGAGATGATACTGGTGAGGTCGCTCCTTTCTACATCAGTCTGAACATACACGACTTGATCCTGCATAATGCTATGYTGGATTYGAGTGCCTCCCATAATTTTATGTCGAAAGAAGTAATGGAAAAACTGGGACTGGAAGTCACCAGACCATACAAGGATTTACACTCATTTGACTCCAGCAAAGTTAAATGTATTGGTTTGATCAAAGACCTATGCATCACCTTAGTTCAGATCCCTATGAAGAGCATGGTAATGGATGTGGTAGTCGCAGACATCCCGTCGAAGTATGGAATGTTTGTATCCCAGTCTTGGGGGGCGAAGCTGAAAGGAACCCTGCAGCTGGATATGTCTTATGCTACTATCCCAGTGTTTGGGCAACAGAGGAGGCTATATAGAGAAACATTGATGAAGTACATGGTCAGTAGCCAAGATAAACCTCACACTTATCCCCTCTACTCTACACATTCCGATTTAGATTCGTTCATCTTGTACACTGATGGTGACACGGAAGAGCAAGATACTCAGCTGATGGAAGACACATCTAGTCAAGGTGAAGGCCCAGAAATCTGTGATGTAGCAAAGATGAAGAACGTGATAACTGAAGAGTTACCTGCTGATTTCTGGAGCATGGATTTTGACGGAGCTGTGAGTAAAGAAGGAGCAGGAGCAGGAGTCTGGTTGCATAATCACAGAAGCATGTATTCAGAAAACCATTCTTACAAACTAAATTTCCAATGTACCAACAATATTGCTGAGTATGAAGCCTTGATGCTCGGTTTGAAGCTTTTGAAAAAAGTTGGTGCTAAATAGATAATGGTAAGAGGTGACTCTGAATTAATAATCAAGCAAGTCAAAGGTGAGTACGCTGTGAAACACCCACATCTTAGAGCTTATAGGAACATTGTTCTTGATGATTTAAGGTGTTTTAATGAGGTTGACTTGCAGGTAATGCCGAGAGGACAGAATATTCTGGCCGATGGATTGGCTACGTCAGTAGCCACATGTAAGATTCATTTCCACCCAACTCGTCCATATACTATTGAGGTAAAATGCAGACCGACAGTTCCCGATAATATCAGGTACTGGCAAGTGTTTGGAAATGATGATCAGATAGAGGACTTTTTGCAATGAAAAAATGATTTTGAATGTACTAATATAGATTTAGATAACGAAGATGAAAATGTAAATAGTTTGAATTGTGAATTTGATAGTGTAAATACCGTAGAGTCAGAAGAATTAGGTGATAACGAAATGGATACTGATGTTTTACAGTTAAAAAGCAATGTTTTGCCTAGAGGTCTCGTTCCTTTAGAATACTTGTTTGACAATGATGACGTAGCCAAAAAACCAAAAATAGAAGCTCATGGACAAGAAGTAGAAGACTGTAATATAGGGACTGAAGAGAAACCCAAGATGGTCAAACTGAGAATATCATTACCCCCAGAACAAAAACTCAAATACATTGAGTTGTTCAAAGAATATTCAGATGTTTTTGCCTAGGGATATGAAGATTTGAAAGCCTATGACACCAGCATCATACAACACAGGATCCCAATTAAAGAAGACCAAAAACCGTTTAGGCAGAAACTCAGGAGGATAAATCCCAGGTTGCTCCCTCTGATAGAAAAAGAAATCAAGAAAATGTATGATGCCAAGATCATAGTTCTGTTGCGTTTCTCCAAGTAGGTCTCTAATCTGGTCCCTACATGTAAGAAAACCGGGGAAATCAGACTCTGCATAGATTTCTGAAATCTGAATAAAGTATCCATGAAGGATAATTATCCCTTGTCAAAAATGGACCATATCCTGCAAAGGGTTGTYGGGTCCAGTCAGATATCTCTGTTGGATGGTTTCTCGGGCTACAACCAGGTCCTAGTTCACCCGGACGACCAAGACAAAACCACTTTCACCACACCATGGGGCACTTTYATGTATGTGAAGATGCCTTTTGGTCTGATGAACGCAAGAGCCACRTTCCAGAGGGAAATGGATATCTCCTTCATGGAAGAATCAGGTAAGTTTATTGTCGTTTATTTAGATGATGTGACTRTGTTTTCCCAATCCGATGATGAACACCTGCGGCACCTTAGACGAGTTTTCAAAAAGTGTAGAAGGTTTGAGATTTCTTTAAATCCTAAGAAGTGTCTTTTTGGGTTAGAAGAAGGTAAACTGCTGGTACATATCATCTCAAAGGAAGGAATCAAAATAGACCCCAACAAAATATAGGCCATACTAAAATTAGAACACCCAAGAAACCTCAAAGAACTACAGTCTTTTATTGGAAGAATTAATTTTTTACGAAGATTCATTCCCAATCTGGCCGAGCTCCTAAGAAAAATTACAAACATTCTTAAAAAATATGTAAAAATAAAGTGGGACTCTGAGTCCAGACAGTCTTTCGAACAAGTTAAACAGGCCCTCACAGAGGCCCCTGTCTTAATCAGTCCTGATTTTACTAAAGATTTTTATCTTTTTTCTTTTGCTTCCGAACATACTATAGCAGCGGTATTATTACAAAAGAACAACAAAGGGTATGAACAGCCCATAGCTTTCTTTAGTAAATCACTGAGAGACACTGCTCTGAATTACACGATAATGGAGAAATAGGCTTTTGCCTTGGTTAAATCCATAAAAGACTTTAGAGTCTACATTCTTCATTCACACACAATAGCATATGTTCCGAATGCTGTAGTAAAAGACATTTTGACACAAGACAACCCTAATGGAAGAAGGGGAAAATGGATTGCTGCCATTTTAGAATACAATATAGAGATTAAGCCCACAAAACTAATTAAAGGTCAAGGCCTTGCTAAATTATTGGCTGAATCAAACTTCCATTCTCTTGACATAAATTTTCTAGATGTGGCAGATGAACAGGGAGAGATGGCGACTCCAAACGTTAGAGAGGTATTTCTAAACTCTCCATGGTATGCAAACCTTATATTTGTCTTACAAAATTTACAAGCTCCCCCTGGTTTAACTAAGACTAAAGCTAGATTTTTGAAGTTGAAAGCTTTGAAATTCTGTATTCTAGAAGTAAATTTGTATTGGAAAGATCCTGCAGGCATTTTGTTAAATTGTTTATTAAAAGATGAAGCTGATAAAGTGTTGCAAGAGTTTCATGCAGGAGAATGTGGTGGCCATTTAAACTGGAAGGTCACAGCCAAMAAAATACTCAGAGCTGGTTTCTATTGGCCCACCTTGTTCRTYGATGTGCATGAGAAGGTAACAGMGTGTCACCAGTGTCAATTGTTTGAAGGCAAAAGGAAAYTGCTTCCTCTACCTCTGAAACCAATCTCAGTTGAGGCCCCTTTCCAGCAATGGGAGCTCGACTTCATTGGAGAAATACATCCCCCTTCTTCATGCCAACACAGGTGGATTCTTACTGCCACCGATTATTTTACTAAGTGGATCGAGGAAGTACCAAGAAGGCAAGCCACTGACTCTATTATTATTAAATTCCTTGAAAATAATATTTTGTCTCGTTTGGGTTGTCCTAGAAAGATTATAACTGACAATGCAGCTGCTTTTCGGTCAAAGAAGCTCATATATTTCTGCAACCAATACCATATTGGTTTGGGGCATTCCACAGCCTACTACCCCCAGGGGAATGGGTTGGCGGAATCTTCGAAAAAAACCTTGGTAAATATTATCAAGAAAACATTGCAGGAAAACAAGAAATCATGGCACAAACAAGTTGGTGTTTGCTTTATGGGCTGACAGGCTTACCACCAAAAGGTCAATTGGTATGTCACCATACCAGCTGGTCTATGGTATAGAGGCATTTTTTCCCACTTCTTTAGGAGTCCCTGTCATGAAGCTACTTCAAGAGGTACAAGCTGAGCCAAATGACTCGCAGAGAATGATCAACCAGATGATTCATTTACAACAAACTAGAGAAGAGGTTTTCGACAAGACTCAGGTAGTCCAAGGAAACATCAAGAAAATCTTTGACAAACGAACCAAGGAAGATAATTTTGAGTTAGGAGATTTGGTGCTGAAATGGGACGCCAGAAATGAAGACAAGGGAAAGCATGGAAAATTTGACAATCTGTGGACAGGTCCATACATGATCCAAGCTTTCAGAGGAAACAATGATTTTCTACTAAACAACGCTGATGGGTTAGATCTTCCAGGAGCACCTATGAACGACAGAATGTTGAAACATTATGTTCCGCCTCAGTAGAAGATTCGAGTTTTCACTCTCCATTGTAAATACCATTTGGAATTTTCAGTTTTCACTTGCATTTTCTAAGTGAAGAACAATAGTCAGTTGGTTGAACCCCTAAGAGAAGGCCCTAAGCTGCTGATCACTGCTTTTCACATTTTTTCTGAGAATAAAACCAACGAAAGCTGCTAGGTAAAAAATTTCAGAACGACAGGAACCAAGATTCTTGGCACTTCACAGGGAAAAGTACCATCCCCAGGTGGAGCCATTGTTATCACCCCATAAATTATGGGAATCAACTGGTGACTGAGATATTATCTGTCTCTAGTATTTTTGTTGACAAATGATTTTTCATTCTGCAAATAATTTGAAAAAAGAAAAGAAAAGAAAAAGCGAAAAAAGAAAAGAAAAAAGAGAAAAAAGAAAAGAAAAGAAAAAGAGAAAAGAAAAGAAAAAAGAAGAAAAAAGAAAAAAGAAAAAKAAAAGAGGGCATAAAAGAATTGAAATAAAATCCCCATGCAATAATAGTAACTTGGCCATACCTTTCAAGCATGGCCAAGTTCTTTTTAAATTTGATGTTGATAGGGTAGTGAATGATTTGTCTAAACAGTTTAATCTTGGCAAAAGTGTTTAAGTTAGATTAGTGAATAAATCTGACCAGACTGTCTAATCCTGGTCAGATAGCCCTTAGGTTAGATTAGTGAATAAATCTGACCAGACTATCTAATCCTGGTCAGATAGCCCTAAGGTAGAGTAATCTCTTAACCCAACAGCTTAATCTGGGTTATTTGTCCTATGAAGATAGGTTAGCATGTAGGTTAGTTGCTTCATTTGTTTCACCCCAATAAAACCCGCT
>JZKD02S1707952.1:0-14149 GCA_000966675.3 Picea glauca
AAAATAAACTTGATGGGATTTTATACCATAATATTCATCTTCCAATTGAATGATATGTTCGTCTTTGAAGACACATTCCATTTATATTGCATGTGGATTATGGTTAGAGCCTTGTATAGGACTATCTCACAGAATAGTGCTTTCCACATCGTTGATTCCATCCCGTGGTAACATTTCGTCCATTGAACATTCCACCTTGTTCATTGTTAAGTTCAGTGAGTTGGACTTGCATGAATGCAAGGATAATAGATTTGGTTATGGAAATTCTCGACTTTGTGGATTTTCCTCACACATTAATATTTCATCTTCTTCTCCATCAATAGAGAGAACATGCAAATACCACTTACACATTACTTGCTCAGATGTCCTATGATTTTTGTGAAATCAATGGTGTATCTATAGAAACCTCATACTAAAGTATTTAATAGGTTCATGTTTCAATTCATGATGTAATACCTCCAATTGATTGTTAACATGTACAAATTTGAAAACTTGATTGAATTGTTTCCAACTATGAATTGACTTGTATCGTAATGCCTTATACCAATATTGAATTTTCCATTGAAAGAGAGGGAAAATAATATGCATCCAACAACTTCTTCAAGAAATCTAACCTCACAAGTTTGAATATGCATTAATATAGTTGTGCTACCTCAACATTAAGATTTGGCAAGAAATTTACTACATTTTTGGGAATGTCATGCAATGGTCCCATAAGACTCAAACCATAATTATCATCCCATGTAGGGACCTCGAATGGAGTCATGGGAAGTTAATGCATTCTCAAAATTAATGGATCCATGTGGGTTAGCTTGTTATTTTCTCCCCTGGCACTAAAATTTTGAAACACAAAAATGTCCCAAGTTAACTACAAAAGTTCATTCGGTGAAAGGGGTCAATTAGACCTTCCTCTATTGAAATGGTGAACTCACTAGATGTGGTCGAATTATCATCAGTTATTATGATTTTAATAAAAAAATGCAACTAATTATGTAAATGCAAGATGCACCTATTATATCACTAATCTAACCTTATCTAACCCTAGCTAGGAGTGTCGTAAAGAATTGATTTGACACGAAACAAAAGAGAGGTATAGAGAGCATGGAGAATAGTTCACCAACTACTGTTGACACCAAAACTCAAGGTAAAATCCAAGAATCAAGGATAATCTAAGAATCATCAATACAATATTCATTCCACATCAAAATTCCAGACATCAAGCAAAGGGAGAAGTACAAAGAGTCATGAAGAATAATCCACCATCTACTGTCTACAAAAATTTGAAGAGTGCTCTTGGACCAAGGTAGCCTACAAATCATTGAGACTTACATCCAACTTTTTAGCAATGCATATGATAAGTAAGAGTATACATAATGACTAAGAGAATATTCTGTAAGTCAGAACATCCATTCATACAAGCTTCAAGAAAGAGAACGAATGGAGAGAATATTCCACAATCATCCACCATTTACAGGAGTATGATAACGCAACTAAAACTATCAATTTATTTAACATACAAAGATAGATTAGAAATATAAATGAAGGACCATTTGAAAGAGTGAAAAAGTCTCCTTTATAGAAATTCCTAATGATTGTTGGCCTTATACCTACTTAACTCTCGACCTTTGTAATGTACCTAGGGAGGATAATACAGGGTACCTATGGAGTTACCCAAGGGGATAACGAATCTAATGTGGAATTAATAATAGAATAGGTCCACTATGTAGTTAAAATTAAATGATATAATAATAAGGAGTAGTTGGCATAGACCTACATGAATACTCATGATGAGAAACTATAAATACACATGAGTATCATTGTATTGGAGATGTTATGGATTGTATTGTCTTGTAGCAATCTTGGAGTGATTCCTTTGATAAGGAGTAATCGATGGTGTTACCGTACTTTAAGGGTTCTTCTCTCTATATTCTTGTGTTCATGGTGAATGTTTTGGATATATTTGGAGTTTTATGGGTTTATCTATGAAGTTTTACGATTTATTCTCTCTTTTATCTATCAAGGTTTACTTCATTGTTGCACCACATAGATTTGTGGTGCTTTACTTGCAATATTGTTGAAATGTTAAAAAATTATTGTCTATTGATAAATACATTTAGTTTGATTTTATATCCCGAGGGATAAAAAACAACACATACAATTTTGGAAATTAACTAAAAAATGTTGGTAATGCTTTCTTGTCTATCTTTTGCACCATATGCTAAATTAGTTTCCCTTTGTGTAAGATTAGTATCTTGAGAATAATGAGATATTATAATCAACTCCTCCACCCCATTCCATGATAAATTACCATAAAATTATGTACATCATTCTATCCATTCTTTCATTTAGTCAAGATTATTTACAATGTATAAATGTAGTGCATCCCACTTTCGACCACCTGTTTGAAGAAATAAAAAATGAATAATTAGGTACCAATAAAGTTAAGAAATGATGGATGAATCAGAATTAAATAAGTATGATGATAAAAACTGATATATTAAATTGTTATATCCCTCTACTATCTCACCTTTCACTTTCCTCATTCTACCTTTCTCCAACAAAACCTCCCCTTCAAATTTGTTGATGAAATTGACATCTCAAATGCGAGGAACACTGATATTTGTTTCCACTTCAAGAAGAGACTCACTAATATACACCAAGGATTGGTATACCATATAACCCTCAACCATATATCCCTCAAGACATAATTTTTTCTAATGAAAGCCTTCAATGCCTTCAAGTGCCTTTCCACCATCAACATTGACCTTGTGTGTATAGGTCCACATATTTCAATCTCTCAAGTTGGTGTATGAGGTAGTGTTCCTATGCATTGATAAAGGATGGAGGTAGATGTTTTTTCATTTCACACATTAGCCAAGGAATTTGTCCCTACCAATACTTTATATCCTCTTTATGGATTTCTTTAGATGACAACCACATACACATGATGCAAACAAATTGCAAGTTTCAATAAAATAATAATAATATAATGTAGGTAAATCACATGTCAACAAGTTCTGCAACTAAGATTTTGAATATAATATTTACTTACTTCATGTACTTGTTGAGATCATATATAAATTGTTTTATGTTGTTATCAAAGTTGTCTGGGAGAGATAGAAGTAGAACACATTGTAATACAAAAAGAATCATTATTTTTTCTGAAATTCCAAAAAAATACAAAAAAAAGATATACCAATATGAGAATATACCAAATTACCTTAATAAAGGTATGCCAATCATGAGTTTTCACCTCGCAAAATTCACCTTTCTTCATGAAGATATTTTTTTTATGTTTGAAGCATAATCGATGGGAAATTTAATTTTCTGAATGAATTCTTTTACAACATTGCTTTCCTAATTTGTAAATAACCAAGGAAGATTGTTTGGTTGTCCATCACTAGAAGAATGAATCAAATTTCATATTACATGATTGACTCCTTTAATGGCACTACAAAATTTGACAAATTTACCTTTTTAACTCCTTACATACAAGGTTCTATAACATACTTCCCAATATGCATTGTATTGATCAAATGAGCTACTTGTAGGTGCTCATAGTAAGGTAAATCATTGAATTGAATGGAGCATATTTTCATTCCTCATGGAAGCCCATTATTTTATGAAATATGAATCAAACAACAATGGTTAGATATGATGAAAATAATTGAATTTAAATAAAAATAGTATAATGATTTTTTTTAACAAGAATGGATATGAGATATATTAAGAAAACAACAGAAAATTGTTGGCACAATTACAATCAATCATCATTGGGTAGTCTCAACTGGGACTTCGGGAGTGGCTCTCGTTCACTAGATTAGGGTAATTTATCTGATCCCTTGATTACGTCTAGTAATAGCGCTCCTTTTCTTAGTAGTACTGCTTTGTTAGCTTCTTTATCTGCTTCGTCGTTTAATTCCCGCAGAATGTGGAATAGATGAATGGCATGGAAGGTGGACATAAGAAGTTTAATTTTCTAAAGTATTTGCCTGAGCCTCATGTTAATGTTTATGCCATTATTATAGTTCTTTTCATTTCATAAGATAAGAGCATAATAAGAACAAGATCACTGAGAAATACACATTCACAAGAGACACAACATTTATCCTGGGNTTTATTTAACATACAAAGATAGATTAGAAATATAAATGAAGGACCATTTGAAAGAGTGAAAAAGTCTCCTTTATAGAAATTCCTAATGATTGTTGGCCTTATACCTACTTAACTCTCGACCTTTGTAATGTACCTAGGGAGGATAATACAGGGTACCTATGGAGTTACCCAAGGGGATAACGAATCTAATGTGGAATTAATAATAGAATAGGTCCACTATGTAGTTAAAATTAAATGATATAATAATAAGGAGTAGTTGGCATAGACCTACATGAATACTCATGATGAGAAACTATAAATACACATGAGTATCATTGTATTGGAGATGTTATGGATTGTATTGTCTTGTAGCAATCTTGGAGTGATTCCTTTGATAAGGAGTAATCGATGGTGTTACCGTACTTTAAGGGTTCTTCTCTCTATATTCTTGTGTTCATGGTGAATGTTTTGGATATATTTGGAGTTTTATGGGTTTATCTATGAAGTTTTACGATTTATTCTCTCTTTTATCTATCAAGGTTTACTTCATTGTTGCACCACATAGATTTGTGGTGCTTTACTTGCAATATTGTTGAAATGTTAAAAAATTATTGTCTATTGATAAATACATTTAGTTTGATTTTATATCCCGAGGGATAAAAAACAACACATACAATTTTGGAAATTAACTAAAAAATGTTGGTAATGCTTTCTTGTCTATCTTTTGCACCATATGCTAAATTAGTTTCCCTTTGTGTAAGATTAGTATCTTGAGAATAATGAGATATTATAATCAACTCCTCCACCCCATTCCATGATAAATTACCATAAAATTATGTACATCATTCTATCCATTCTTTCATTTAGTCAAGATTATTTACAATGTATAAATGTAGTGCATCCCACTTTCGACCACCTGTTTGAAGAAATAAAAAATGAATAATTAGGTACCAATAAAGTTAAGAAATGATGGATGAATCAGAATTAAATAAGTATGATGATAAAAACTGATATATTAAATTGTTATATCCCTCTACTATCTCACCTTTCACTTTCCTCATTCTACCTTTCTCCAACAAAACCTCCCCTTCAAATTTGTTGATGAAATTGACATCTCAAATGCGAGGAACACTGATATTTGTTTCCACTTCAAGAAGAGACTCACTAATATACACCAAGGATTGGTATACCATATAACCCTCAACCATATATCCCTCAAGACATAATTTTTTCTAATGAAAGCCTTCAATGCCTTCAAGTGCCTTTCCACCATCAACATTGACCTTGTGTGTATAGGTCCACATATTTCAATCTCTCAAGTTGGTGTATGAGGTAGTGTTCCTATGCATTGATAAAGGATGGAGGTAGATGTTTTTTCATTTCACACATTAGCCAAGGAATTTGTCCCTACCAATACTTTATATCCTCTTTATGGATTTCTTTAGATGACAACCACATACACATGATGCAAACAAATTGCAAGTTTCAATAAAATAATAATAATATAATGTAGGTAAATCACATGTCAACAAGTTCTGCAACTAAGATTTTGAATATAATATTTACTTACTTCATGTACTTGTTGAGATCATATATAAATTGTTTTATGTTGTTATCAAAGTTGTCTGGGAGAGATAGAAGTAGAACACATTGTAATACAAAAAGAATCATTATTTTTTCTGAAATTCCAAAAAAATACAAAAAAAAGATATACCAATATGAGAATATACCAAATTACCTTAATAAAGGTATGCCAATCATGAGTTTTCACCTCGCAAAATTCACCTTTCTTCATGAAGATATTTTTTTTATGTTTGAAGCATAATCGATGGGAAATTTAATTTTCTGAATGAATTCTTTTACAACATTGCTTTCCTAATTTGTAAATAACCAAGGAAGATTGTTTGGTTGTCCATCACTAGAAGAATGAATCAAATTTCATATTACATGATTGACTCCTTTAATGGCACTACAAAATTTGACAAATTTACCTTTTTTACTCCTTACATACAAGATCTCTATAATGGTTCTATAACATACTTCCCAATATGCATTGTATTGATCAAATGAGCTATGACAAATTTACCTTTTTTACTCCTTACATATAAGATCTCTATAATGGTTCTATAACATACTTCCCAATATGCATTGTATTGATCAAATGAGCTACTTGTAGGTGCTCATAGTAAGGTAAATCATTGAATTGAATGGAGCATATTTTCATTCCTCATGGAAGCCCATTATTTTATGAAATATGAATCAAACAACAATGGTTAGATATGATGAAAATAATTGAATTTAAATAAAAATAGTATAATGGTTTTTTTTAACAAGAACGGATATGAGATATATTAAGAAAACAACAGAAAATTGTTGGCACAATTACAATCAATCATCATTGGGTAGTCTCAACTGGGACTTCGAGAGTGGCTCTCGTTCACTAGATTAGGGTAATTTATCTAATCCCTCGATTACGTCTAGTAATAGCTCTCCTTTTCTTAGCAGTACTGCTTTGTTAGCTTCTTTATCTGCTTCGTCGTTTAATTCCCGCAAAATGTGGAATAGATGAATGGCATGGAAGGTGGACATAAGGAGTTTAATTTTCTAAAGTATTTGCACGAGCCTCATATGTTTGGTCAGGTTCTTACAAGATAGAGCTTGAATTATGATATGAGAGTCTCCAAAAAGACATTGAGTTCCGTGGTGTTCCTGAATTGGGCTTGAGATAAACCTTTCCAGAGGGCTAAAGATTCAGCTATATTGTTAGTGTCCTTGCCGATTCCCCAGGAGTATGAAAGCACCTTTATTTCTTCGAGGTCAATAATCACCCCTCCTCTGCCAGCCTCACTAGGGTTACCTTTAGAAGCTCCATCAAAGAAAAGGCTATGCCTTTGGAGGGATTTGCACTAGTTTGTGAAGTTTGATGGGTCCAATCTGATTTCCCACTCATAAGTAGAGGGTTGAGGAGTTGTTGACACTTCAAAATCACTTGGGATAAGGCTTGACATCCATTCTTCTTCTATGGGAGTTAACTTGTCTTTATTTGTTGGAAAGTTGATGGATGACAGAAAGTCCCCCATCATTGCTTTGGCTTTTGCACTCACTTGTCGCTCTCTGAAAGCTTTCCCTTGGAAGACTCAAGCATTGCATTCTAACTAGATTTTCCAGCAAATAAACTTGGGAAGGTACCCCCAATATCTTTTTAATTGGTCTTTCTTCGTAAGGGAGATGGGGCATAAAGCCTGCCAGTTTAGGAGAATACCGGGTATCTCATCAGGGAGTGTGACTTGATTTGTTCAAGGAGTCGATGCCAGATGCCAAACCTCCCGGGAGAATGAACAATTCAACAGTATGTGTGCCACGGTTTCCTCATTTGAGACGCAGAGGGGGCAACGCGTGGGGCCTTCCCATCCCTTTCTTTTGAGATTATCTCCAGTGAGAATGGCACTGTGCGCTAGTGTTCAGATGAACATGTTGATTTTCAAAATGGATTTATAATTCCATACTTCTTTCCACAGGGTGGGATTGGGGGGAACGTTCAGAGTTGCTTTGGCAAAATTGTAACCCTCTAAGACTGTGTACAAGCCAGAATGTTGTCCCCATCCCCCTCTGTATTTCTTGTTTGCAACGATCGACGATTTCCCCTAGAGGAGCGTGAGCAGTCAAATTTCTTCAGCGTACAGGTGGCTTGGACTTCTCGAAAGTTTCCAGTCTTTCCAGCTATTGTTTGCATCTGAATTCCACTTTGAGATGTCCCAAAGCGTGTTAAACTACTAGACGTCAAGAAAATTCTTTAAATTGTTGGTTTTCGGGACAAAATCTAAAGGAGGCTCTCCCATGATCAAGTCCTCCCAAATCTGTATGTTTTCTCCATTTCCTGGTATCCAAGTTAGATGGGGACCGAAGAACCCAGAGGATTTTTGACAAATTATGAAAATTGGCGATCCCTTTGAGACTTTTGGGGCTGCGTTGAGACATATCCTTCTAGTACCTGAGTAGTATTTCTTCCACGGAGCGTTCTTGCTCCAGGTGAGTTTACTAGAGATCAGATTCTAGAGAAGTTTGGCCCCTAGTGCCAGATTTTGGGCTCTCATATCTCTTATATGAAGACCGCCTTCTAAGTAATGCTTTGTTATTTCCCCCCAAATCACTAAAGGCAGTTTGTTTTCATTCTGATGACCCCCGTTCTAGAGAAATATTCTTACAAGTGACATGATTTGGCTTATGCAACCAGAAGGAGATAACAGGATATAGCTTTGATATATTGGAATACTGGCCAACACCAATTTAAGTAGGACTAACTTCCCTGCCAAGTTTAACCAGGAGGCTCCCCACGCTTAAATTCTAGTTTTTATTTTGTCCACAACAGGAGACCAATGGGAAGATTTGGGCTTGCATTTGAAGATGGGGATGCCTAAGTATTTGAGTGTCTCCCATTGAGGTTTCCCTTCCATCTGTAGGATTCTAGATATTTCAACCATTTCTCTGGGCTTGCAGTTCCACCCAAAAATTTTACTCTTCCTGTAGTTTATTTGGCTCCCTGATGCTTCCATGTAAATATCTATTTGTTACTTGAATTTGTGAGCTATGATGGTACCAGCCCCTCCCAAGAGTAGTCTATCATCGACAAATTGAGCATGGTTTATATCTTTGAACCCCCTTGCAATTTTTATGCCCATTAATTCCTGTTGGGAGCGACAGTGTTCTAATTGAAATCTTAGCAATGAGGCTTCAATGGCATAGAGCAGGGGGAACAACAGGCATCCCTACCTGATCCCCCTAGATGCCTGCAAGAAATTTGTTTCTCTTCCATTGACTAACGGATCGATCTAAGGAGTCCCAATACAAGACTTAATCCATTGGATGAAAGAAGCATTGAAGCCATATTTTTTCAATACCTGAAACAAAAGCACATGCCTTACTCTGTCAAAATCATTTTCTAGATCTAGTTTCACAATCGTACCTTTTTTGGCCTGTTGCATGCTTGAGTGGATCGCTTCTTGAACCAGAATTATATTATCAGTTATCTGCCTTCCTTTGATGAAGCCTCCTTGATTCTCTAGAATGATTGTTGGAAGCATACCCTTGAGTCGATTTGTGATTACTTTTTTGATAATTTTGTAGCCAATGTTGCACAAGGAGATCGGACGAAATATGTCAAAGGAAGAGGCACCTTTTTCTTTAGGAATTAAAGCTAAGAATGTATAATTAGTGCTTCCACCAATCCTGTGGAATTTTTGTGATTTTAATACCATTTTATGCATATCATGCTTTATGATTGGCCAACAAACTTGAAGGAACTGGGCTGTAAATCCGTCAGGCCCTAGAGATTTATCGGGGGGCAAACTATCCAAGGTTGCTTTCACTTCTTCCAAGGTGATCGGAGTAGTAAGTTGTTGATTAGCTCTCAGTTTGACAATTGAAGGGATTAAATTGAGAATTTGATGTTGGATTTCCGTGGAGGCGTCCTCAGTGTAAATCCCTTTGAAATGGAGGTGGGAAACTTGCTTGATTCATTCGAAATCTATGATAGTCTGATTCTGAAATTGAATTTCCTTGACAGAGTTGTAATTTTTCCTGGCCTCTGTCTGCTTATGAAAGAATCTTTTTTTTTATCTCCATCTTTTATCCAGAGGCTTCGAGATTTTTGACGCCAGTATTCTTCTTCCTCCCTCCAAGCTGTATGGAGCTTCAAATGGAGGTATTTTTCTATTTCCAGCATATGTGGGCTGATGTTACTTTCTTCCATTTTTAGCTGATGCATTTCCAGGTGTTGTTGGGCTTCCATTCTTTGGTTCGAAGGTGATTTCAAAGTTTTGGCCCATAGTTTGAGAGCCATTTTCAACCTTCGAATATTTTCTTCCCACACATAGAAGGGTGACCCTGTAACTGGATTCTTCCACACTCTGGTGGCTATCTCAACGAAATCCTCATGATGGGTCCAGGATGGGCTGAATCTAAAAGGAATCGGGCACAGGGGGGAGTCTTTGGTGAATTCTAGACTTATTGGCTTATGGTCAGAGGCACTGAAAGGGAGTATCTTTGACTCAGCATTGAGGCCTAAAAGGAGGAAAGAGCTTTGGACCAGGAATCTGTCCAGCCTTGTTGCAATGTGCCCTAGTCCATTTCTTTTATTGGACCAAGTGTATTTGCCTCTAGTTGTTTTTATATATTCCAATTCCCAATCGAGAATGATGTCCTCAACCCATTCACAGATGGGATCTCTGATAATGGTTCCCCCTTTTTTTTCCCCTTGGGAGAAAGTGACATTGATATCCCTGACAATAATTATATTCTCAGTCTGATTCATGTTAAGAAACTCTCTTAATTTATTCCAGCATTCTTTTTTTTCTTCGGGGAGTACAGGGACATAATGATTAAAAATGCTTACCTGGATGCCTGACTCCTTGTGAAGAAGGTTGGTGAGAATCCAGTGAGTGTAATGCTATGTCTTCAATAATTAGAATGTTGAGGAGTTCCATAGGGATCCTATCCCTCCTGAGGCTCCTCTGGCACTGACCACTACCCCTACTCCTTTTTTACACAGCCTTGCACTAGTTTGGAGGAATTCATGTTCCTCCATCTTAGTCTCCTTAACTAGTAGTAGATATGGGTTTGTGATTCGGATGAGGTCCTTCATTGCATATTTTTTTCTTTAACTTCCTAGACCCTTACAATTCCAGGAGATTATCTTCATGACCTGCTTTTTGGGTTGGAGGGCATCCTATGAGAAGGTTTCCCTTGGTTTCTTGTATTTCTTGGGTTTAACATTGTTTCCAGTGTTAGTTGTGATCCTTGAAGTTTTTCTTTGTATGTCTCCCGTTCTCTTCTTTCCTTTTTCATTTTCCTTCCTCTGGTAGTTGGTTTCAAGGGGTTATGAGTTAAACCAATATCAATCTCCCCCTCATCTTCTTCCGATGTTTCTTCCTTTGTCTCTAATATTTGGGATCCAAGGATTTCTCCTGGTTCTAGTTGCGAGGTATTTTCTTTGTTTTGTTGGCTTGTCACTTTTGAGTTGTCTTGCTTTTCTGCAGTATTTTCTTTACTTACAGGTTCCTTCTCTTGACTCCCAAGTATTGCAAAGTTGTTTTCCATATCATTTTTTCCTCTTTGTTTTTCCTTTTCCTTTTTGGAGTTAGGGTTAGGGTTTGCCTTGGGTCTCTTCGATTGCTTCCATCCTTCTCCTAACTCTTTCTCTTTCTGCATGGTCTAGATTTTTGGGCATTTCTTTTGGAAATGTATGTATTCATGGCAGCTACTGAACTTGAATGACAACTGCTCGTAGTCCAGTTTTTTATAGTGTTGCCATTCTCCGAAAGTTAGCTTGATTTCTTCAGGAAGACCCTCTACCATATCAACTTCTAAGAAGATCTGGGCACATGAATATTGACCTTTTGGATCCACTTTGTCTATGTATCTTCCCAGTTTGTTGCCTATGGTTTGCAGAGAGGAAAGGTTCCAACAATGGATTGGCAGGTTGGGTAGGCGTACCCAGACCAAAACCATCTTTGGCACATCCACTTCGGGATCGAAGTTAGGTGTCCAGCGATTTAAGTAGAACCCCTGTGGTCCCATGAAATAAGGCCCACTCCTAAATATCAGATTTCGATCTTCTTTGGAAATGAACTCAAACAGGAAGAAGCCTCTTCCAACTGCATAGCTGGTAACGTTGTTTGATATCAACGGCCTCCAGTTTTTTTGGATCCAATTATCAGTTGTTTGTGGAAATGGCCATAGCCTTGTAAACTGGCCAACAAGTGCCCGATCTGCAAGAGAAATGGCCACACTCATAGGATGGGTTGGGGGTAAATCGATTTTTGGGACTTCATCGAGTTTTTTTATGAACTTTGGAACAACGCATCCTTCTTTCTTCTTTCCTTGGGCAAGTAACAGCCTTATAAAGGCTACTTCATCGGCAAAGGGTGTGAGGGGAGGCGGATGCTCCCCACCTCCAATAGGGCACATCTGGATTCAGGGGAAAATGACTATGTGGGTAGGACGCACCACAAGAGCAACCCCTTGGGTGAAAGGGACTAGGATGTCTCAGCAGGACTGGTGCAACACACGAAAGGGGGGAGCCCCGAGGGTAGGCTACAGGAGGCGCTCGCCTCAGGCACAGGAGGCTCTCAGCCAGCAATGTTTTTTTTTTTACTAATAAAAATAGTATAATGTTATATATGATATGGAGACCAATTGCTTCGCTTGACAATTCTTATTATATTCTAATTTCCATAATTGAGGTGTTATTCTTTGTGGTTTCATTTTGGTCTCTTCCTTCCCATTAAAAAAATGTATTTTTTATAGTTCAACACATGTGGTTTTTAGGGAGGAAGTCACATACTCATCAAACTCCTCCTTTTCCTAAACTTCTTGAATATCAAGATATCATTTTGGGACCACAAACTAGACATACACATTCACTTTTTGTTTGAAGACCTACCTAATTATTTTAAAATACACATATTTATTAGAATATACATATAATACATTATGTAACAAACAAGACAAATGAAACATTATGTCGAAAAAATTATTGTAAACAAATACTTAGAACAATCATTTCCAACTCTGTGTACTCCCTCTTTATTGACATCCAAGGATGAATGTTATTATTTAAAACAAAAATAGAGCACATTGAGTAAACAAAGTTGAGCGGGATGAAAACATATATTTTTTTGTATGAGCTCTCCAAAGGGATAAAAACATATAATTTTTTATATAATAATGATGATACAATTGATGAATACATATGTCATTTATATTTCTACAAAAACACAGTCACGATCAATATTTGTGACACTTAGTAACTATGGTTAGTTATATTAGCTATGGTTAATTAGATACATTATAAGTCATCCCCTCTAGAAATGATTTAACCTAAATGAAGGAACTAGAATTGATGTTGGAGTTCAACTTCTATCAAGACTCAATAATGGAATGTATTCTTGATTTGGCACATGGAATATTTTATTCATTATAAAGATAGGTAAACATACCTCTGAAGTAATTAGATGATTGTTTTACATCCAACGTGGATCCAAAAAATGACAAGTAGAAGATGACACGACAAAAGTGACACAACACAAGTGTCAACCTTGGAATATGTGTAGTGATATAGGATTCCCAAGAAGATTTCTTTAATCCTTTGTGAACCATCATGGATTTGAGAAGCATGTACTTAAGCATTGTCAACATATGTGGCTCTCTATGACCCAAATTCTAATGTAATTGCTTGGACTTCAGTTTTATCGTCGATATTTTGTCCAATAATATTTATAACTAGCACATGAGTATTTGATAAAACACATTGCATTCCTCATCTCAAGTTAGTCAATAAAATTATAATAATTGTTATAGTATGCCTTCTCTCTCATAAAAAAAACCAAAAGCATAATTGTTTGCATTGAAGTAGATACAATTTCAATGTGATTCTTGCTAATATTGGCAAAGAAGTAATGAAACATTTTAAAGTATTAGATTGTCACACTCAAGGTCAATCATAACATTACATGACTTAACTCTCACACCAGTTAGAATTGCCACTCTTCTTCGAAATAGGGCATTTCCCATCTGATTTAATCCTTGAAATTCTAGCAATCAATTGAGATATTTCCCTTGTTAAATCGACATGATATGACTCTTTTAGTGTCGATATTGTTAGAGCGGTTTCACTACTTTAATTAACAAGTATGAACCTAACATCTTGGTGTTTTTTCCTTAAAATTTATGGTTGTACCGATGCAATCCTTGATGGAATTACTACACCTTGCATTCTATGAGACGGTGACTATTTCACCATAGCTAAATAATTCTCCATTTCCCCTAAAGTGTAGACCACTTTCATTCTTCGATTGAGGTGGGTGTTCAGGCCAATTTCAACCACAAAGAGCTTATATGAGAGTTCATTCTCATTACACATATCAATTTGTTCACTTTCATATAAAAAAAAAAGTTGAGTGTTGTTTACCTAATAACTTTTGAAATTTGTAGTATTCTTTGTAATCCTAAAATTGTGCCTTTGTTTTTATCTATTAATTTAGGCTCTTTTACATTT
>JZKD02S1707952.1:17331-31400 GCA_000966675.3 Picea glauca
TATATATATATATATATATTGTTGCATGCATGTTGTTGTTATTTTCCACTTAACTTTGTTCATGTTTAGAGCAGTTATATTGAAATTAAATGGTATAAAAGTTCAAAACATTTTAAGTGGCATAGCCTAGTTGGTGGTTGGGTATGTTAAAAATTAGGATCAGAGCGATTTTTTGTTTAGTTGATGGTAATGGGGATGTTACAAATTGGTATCAAAGCCCAACTTTCAATATTGAGCCTGCACAAGCCATTTAGCAGAGAGATGAAGTGAAATTATAGGGTTTGCAAGTGCACTGTTTGACAAAATGTAGGAAGAGTTCGTTTGCAAATTGTTTGAAAAAAAATATTTATAGTGTTTCTGTGATGAAATTGGGAGCGACCGAGTGAAATTGGGCCAAAGCCCCAATTTTGTTGTTAAATTCCCGAGGAATTTGGGAAAATTTAGTCTAGGGATGAGGTTTTACGGACTTTAATCTTCGTTTGAGCAAATTTAGAGCTATATTTGAACGAATTTGAAGTCAACTTAAGGCTATAGACAAGTGAATGAAATTGAATAAATTTAATGGTTGCAGAGTGACCATGGTGAAAAGGAATGAAATCAGGAAAAGCCCCAATTTCCTGCAACTAATAATGGAAAATTCAAAGTGAAAGAGTTGAATTTGAAAAGAAGTGCACACAAATTTGTGTACAGAGCTTGAATTGGTTGTATTAAGCTTAGTTACATAGCTCTAATGAATACCCAAGAAGGAATTTCATTTTTTGGCAAATGTGAGAAATTTTGGAATTTTGGAAATAGGCACAATTGGAAAATTTTCGGTATTTTTCCATATGTTGATGTCATCATGATGTGGGAAGGGCCATGTGTCAGATGATGTGGTAGTAGGTGACATGTACTTCCATGGTGGCATGTACACAAAGACATGCAAATGAAAATAATCTAAGTGTTCGATTTATGCTTATGTGAGTGTGCGAGTCTGTGAGTTTGTGAGTTCGCAAAGACGAAAAAATGGCTCAGTGTTGGGATTTAGTATGAGTCTATGAGTCCGGAAAGATGGAAAAATGGCTAAGTGTTAATAATTTTAGGATAGACTTATATAAGAAATGTTACAAGTTCGTGAGTCCGTGAGTCCGAAGAAGTGGGAAAATGGCTAAGTGTTGGGACTTAGTATGAGTCTGTGAGTCCACAAAGACGAAAAAATGGCTAAGTGTTGAGACTTTTCATCCAGGATTATGTAAGAAAGGTTACAAGTCCTTCAGTCCTTGAATCCAAAGAAGTGGGAAAATGGCTAAGTGTTGGGACTTAGTATGAGTCTGTGAATCTGCAAAGACGAAAAAATGGCTAAGTGTTGGGACTTATTATGAGTTTGTGAGTCCGTGAGTCTGAAGAAGTGGAAAATGGTTAAGTGTTGGGACTTATTATGAGTTTGTGAGTCCATGAGTCTGAAGAAGTGGAAAATGGTTAAGTGTTGGGACTTATCATGAGTCCATGAGTCTGTGATTCCACGAGCCTGAAGAAGTGGAAACATGGTTAAGTGTTGAGACATTTCGGATGGAGTTATGAAAGAAGGATTACAAGACCATGAGTCTGTGAGTCCGTAAGTCTGAAGAAGTGGAAAAATGGTTAAGTGTTGGGACTTATCATGATTCCATGAGTCTGGAATTCTGTGAGTTCGAAGAAGTGGAAAAATGGTTATGTGAAATTTTCGGAAAGACTTAGGAAAGGGAGAGTTATGATTCCATGAGTTTGCGAGTCAGTGAGTCGGCAAGTCCAAAGAAGAGGAAAATGGTTAAGTATGGGAACTCTTTGGACGGACTTGTGAAAGGGAGAGTTATGCTTCCAAGAGTCTATGAGTCTGTGAGTCTGTGAGTTCACATAGATGAAAATAATCTAAGTATTGAGACTTTTCGGGTGGATTCATGAAAGAAAGAATCCTGATACATTATTGGAACAAAATCATATGAAATTTTATGTAATTGTAAATTATTAAGCCCAACAAATTTTGTTGGTTGCACATTTTGTAGAAATAACAACATTTATATCAGAACAAGATCACCACAAGGTTCAGAATCATGGAAGATGCACATGGGGATTATAGCCATGAAGATGAGATCAGAGGGATGTATGTTAATATGGGTAATGAAGGTACAAATTCAAATGGACGTGGAGAAGGTAAGGGAGATAACATGAGTTTGGTAGAGACTATAAAAAGTTTGCAAAAGGATATACATAGTCATAATGTTGATAATGAGAGACTTATGGAAGCCAAGGAGCAACATGAATAATTCAACATCAAGTTAATGCAGAGCTTGGACATAATAGAGAAGAAGATGGATAAGGAGATTGAGTCAAGAAGATCAGGGAATCATAGGTCTGTTGATAAGAGGAGAAGAACAAGAAGTGTTAACAAAAACCACCATCATTATCGAAGGCATTCAACTAGGAGAGCACATAGAAGTTCCATTCCATTCCATGTTAGGAAGCATAAGAAAAGGTTCGGGGTGGATGAGATATAAGGGGAGATGAACAAAATCAATCCTCCTACATTTAATGGTGAGCACAAAAAGGATGAAGATGCAAAGACATGGTTTCTAGGCATGAGGAAGTATTTTCAATTACATAATTACTTTTCATAAGAAGAAGGAAGAATTTCCATCTATCACCTCAAAGGAAAAACATCAATGTGGTGGGATCAATTTGTGCAAGTGCAATACATTGATGAGAAGAAGGTCACTTGGAGGGAGTTCAAGAGGTATTTCCAAAATACATACTTGACTAAGCGATACTATGATAAGAAAATGAAGGATTTCTTTGAACTCAATCTTGGGAATATGACCATAAATGAGTATGAGAGAAGGTTTTTAGAGCTGCTGAAATATGTTTCTTTCATCGAGGATGAACAATTTAAGATTAAGAGGTATTTAAGTGGGCTGCCAGTTTTTTATCAGTGATAAGATACAATATGACGATCCCAAGACACTAGAGGAAACTATAAGGAGAGATAATTGCCTTTATGATCAACATAGAAGAAGACCATTTTTCAAAAGGACGTGGGAAGACAAAAAGAAAAGTATGATGGACTAGACGAAGAGGTGGACTAATCCACCATTCTTCATAAATAATTCTCAGGGAAAACTAACCTCTAAAGAACCCATAAAGACAAAAGCAATAGGGAAAATACCAATGCAACTACCTATTCAATGTTGGGGTTGTGGAGGAGATCATGTGTTGAGAGATTTCCCTTGTAGAGGTGAAAAAGTGAAGACTGCTTACAATGTACAACAAGCTGAAATAGTGGAGGACATGGGAATAAGTGTACCAAGGATCTATGTAGCTCTAGATAACAAGAACGTTGAGTTTCATTCACACATGATTGAAGTGGAAGCTAAAATGAAAAACCAAACCATTGTTATTTTAATCGATTCAGGATCTAGTCATAGTTATCTAGATCCTAAGATAGTGGAAAGATTTCATTTGCCAAGAAGCAAGATTGGAGCATCTTGGTTGGTGCAGCTGGCCACATGAGCTAAAAGGAAAATTACTGAGATGGTTAAGGCATGCCCAATGGACATGAATGGATTGAGCACCTAGTAAGATTTGAAGATCATACCTTTAGGTTATTACAACTACCTAATTGGTATGGATTGGTTGGACCAACATCATGTTGTCCTAGACTGTTATAATAAGGAATTTACTTGATTGGATGAGGAAGGAAACTTAAGGACAATACAAGGAATTCCCAGGGTAGTAACTGTCAGAGAAATTTCAGCATTGCAACTGAAAAAAAGTTACAAGAAAGGGTGTCAAATATTTGCAATGCATATGGAAGAGACACCTAAAAATAAGGTACCAAATATTGAAGATTATGCAGTCCTAAAAGAGTTTGAATCTGTATTCAAGGAAATACCAGGATTTCCACCCAAGAGAGATATTGACTTCTCTATCAATCTGGTGCTGGGAGTAGCTCTAGTATCTAAGACTCCTTATAGGATGAGTACATCAGAGCTAAAGGAATTGCAAATACAACTATAAAAACTTTTGAAAAAGGGGTACACACACCCAAGTGTGTTACCTTGGGGTGCCCTAGTATTATTTGCGAAGAAAAAGGATGGAACCTTGAGACTTTGCATCGACTTTAGGCCATTGAACAAGGTAACTTTGAAGAACAAGTATCCTTTACCTATGATAGATGACCATTTTTACGATCTCAAATATGAAAAAATATTCTCCAAGATTGATCTCAATTCAAGCTATCATCAGGTAAGAATTAAAGAAGAAGAAATCAACAAGACTTCCTTTAGAACAAGGTATGGCCATTATGAGTTCATAGTGGTGTTGATCCAAAATGGATCCAAGAAGGCTTAAAAATAAAATTTATAGGAATCATACAAAACTGATGCCATTGCATCCATCTCGCCGCATTGATTCCTTCCATATAATGTTTTCCTCAAACGGACATCGTATGTGAAAGTTATCGCGTTCTCACCGAATTCCCAAACATGCAAAATGTCAACTGGTCAAAGTCAATGTTGACGTCAGTAGTACGACAGGTGACGTCAGGATGGAATCATCATGATGTCATTACATTGAAGTGGCATCACCAGGAGGTGACACATGTCACTCAAATTTGACGTTTATGGGCTGAGTTGGCACTTGTATGAATTTGACACGTGGCACTGTATGGATGACACGTGGAAGTCTGTACATGACGTGGCCTAATGGAAGGCTGACATGTGGAAGTACAGATGAAAAATGGGTTGTACAGATGATGACATGGTAGGGTGGTTATGTAGTACAAATGTGACATGGAATGACATGTGGTTGTACGATAGGTGACTGGGCAAGTGATAGGGATGTATGGAAGATGATGTGGAAACTGACTGGGTTGTACGATGGTGATGTGGAATGCTGACTGTGCTGGTGACTGTGTGGTACAGTTCAATCACAGGGTGACATGTGGAGGGTGCCACATGGCACCCCAGATTTAGTCCAGGACGTCTAGTCAAAAAATTGTTGTCGTTCTGGGGGATTCGAACTCCCGACCTCCATGGGCGAAACGAATTAACTCCCCAGACTAATCGATTGCGCTATAGGTGTGGCTTATTTGTTATTCGATGGATTCAATATTTAAAGTTGACGTGGTGGATTGTTCAGGATAAGCCATGGTCGGTGGGGGGCAGTCCCGACCGACCAAGGGCTAAAGACCAGGGCTTAACCATATGGAGCACGTGGGAGGTAAGTCTCTGGACACATGGACAATAACCATATGACCAAGACCAATGAATAGGGGGGACAACGCGCACCAACCCAAACCTCGGCCACATGGACCATTTCCATATGACCAGGAGCCCGAGAATAGGGTTCTAGCATGCATTAGTCCAATTTTTGGGGTTTTAAACTATATTGTATAAATTTTATGCTGATTTCAGCTATTTTTGGTGTATTTTGGCCATTTTGGGGAGATCTGTAGCCCGATTTGAGGCCAAATATTGGGAGGAAGTTGGAAGGATGTTACCCAATTCAATTCTATATAAACCATAGGTTCTTGGAAGCCTTAGATAGGTTCATAACAAGAGAAATGTTGTAGAATTGTGAAGCCAAAGACATTTTTATGCAGGGAAGCCATTGAGGAGGGGAACTTTGTGGGCCAATTCTGGGAGCTACGCTCAACCATTTTCAGTTTCGTCAGTTGTGTTGGATTCTTGAGGTCGATTAGAACAAAGTCAGAATAGTTTGTAATCCATTTGAAAATTTTATGAAGTACTTTTGAATCATTTAAGAGAAATAAGAAATCCTCACCCACTAAGACAAAGGCCCAGAGACGTACGTAATCCTGCCGAAATACGTTAACAACTTTGTTGTTATGGTTTGATGATTCTTTGTGCTCACTTTCAGATATAAATATCTTATTATGGCTTCCATGTTATATCACTAATTCTTCCTCTTTACTCAATTTCCTAAATGGTTAATGAACTCATGCTTTAAAACTAAACCATAGTCTTAAAGATCATTTTCGGATCAAGTGGTATCAGAGCAGCTTGATGGTTTTTTTTTGAGTTTGCGTGATTTCCAGGGAAATGTTGAATCGTGGTGAATGAAATCTTGTCGAAGAGAATCATGAGATTGGATCAAGAGAGAGGATTTCTAAAAATGATAAGATGGCATTGGAAGAGGGACTTTATCATAACGAGATAGAGTTTCAAAATAGCTTCTTTTCCATTTCATAGATGGTAAAGGTTTTATATGATGATTACTTGGAGCGGAAGAGACCGATTCTAGGTGAATCTTCAAAATCCAAAAGTGAAGAAGGAGAGGATCCTCCTAAACCTCCTCCTTCACCTCCTTCTTCTCCATCAACTTCTTCTTCTTCAAGTACAAGTTCTAAGTCCACCGCAAGAAAACATTCCCATAAACATAAACATGATATGCCTTTACTTAAGCTTGATGTGAAGTTTGATTTACCCATGTATGATGGTGAAGTCAATGCAGAGAGGCTTGAGAACTGGGTTATATAGATGGAATTTTATTGCAGCGTGCAACAAATCAAGGATGAGGAAACTCAAATCAAATTGGCATCGCTTCAACTTTCAGGCACAACACTCATCTGGTGGCAAAGAAAATTGCAAAATGGCACGCAACAAGTGGGTAATGTATTTCCATCATGGAAAGGTTTTGTTTCTGCACTTAATTTTTTTTTTTTATCCTTTGGGTTATAAAGAGAAGGCTTTAATTGAATGGAAAGGTCTTAAACTAAGAAATGGACAAATAGTGCAAGAATACACAGATGAATTTCATAAGATGGAATTAATGTTAGACATTCCATTACATACCCATGAAACTCTTATGAAGTATATAGGAGGTTTACCTGCACACATTCATAACACTATATTTATGTTTGGACCTACTAATATTGATGAGGTTTATGTTCAAGCAACATACATTGAGGCAGGGAAAACAGGAGTTGGTGTATCAGGGGAATTGTCTTCAAGAAAAGAGGACAAAATGAAGAGGAATGGTAAGAAAGAAAATTCAGTGACAAGAAGGGAAAATAAGATCTCTTAAAATCATTTCAAGAAAGAAGGGCATGATGATGACCATTGCTGGCAATTGCATCTCGAGAAGAGACCGAAGTGGTTCAAAGAAAGGAAAGGGAGGAAAACAGTTGCAACAACAACATGACCAACACACTTGGGATCAGATTTGGGTGATGAGTTTAAAATCACAGTAGTTGGTTTGAAAGGTAAAGTCGGCGATGGATATGATTCTAGAAGTAAATTGTTTCACATAAGGGTCATAATGAAGCATACTAAGGTCGACACATTGATAGATAGTGGATCTCAATCTAATTTGATTTCATAGGAAGTGGTTAAACAATTGGGATTAAACACATAGATGCATCATAAACCTTACTCACTTAAATGGATAAGAAACAATCATAAATTGCACATAACAAATAAATGCACTTTAAAGTTTGCAATTTCATTAAAATTTGTGGATGAGGTAACGTGTGATGTGGTGCCACTCAATGAATGTGGAATGGTCTTATGCAGTCCTTATTTGTATGATCACAAAGAAATCTTCTACAGGGAACAAAATCAATATCACTTAATCAAAGAAGGCAATGAATATGTTTTACATGCTCATCACTTAAAAGAAAATCAATCTCTTCAAACAATGGAACAATTAAGGAAGGCAGCTCATGCAAGTAACACACCTATAATTGTGCCAAATAAAGAAATTAATATTAAGCATGAACATGAGATGATTGTAGAATGGAAGTTCAATCATACTTTCCTTCAAGATAAGTAATGTCATGCAAGTACTACAAACATATTAGCTCCTTTGCAGTCATATTTTTTATGTTATCATTGCTAATGTTTGCAACATGGATGGTAGTGGCTTCAGTAAGATGTGAAAGAGTACAAGTGGCTAACAATATGTCATCACTTGTCATGGTTGTTTTGCAATTGATATTGATGAGACATGTTCACAAGAAAGATTTTAAAGACATAGAATAAGTGGGGTGGCCTATCTCACACCTGATGACTGGTTAGTACCCTTTTGGAGGACCAAAAGGTCTTAGTGGGGAGGTGTGATCCAAAATGGATCCAGAAAGGCCTAAAATTAAAATTTCTTAGAATCAAACGAAAATAATGTCATTTCATCCGTCTCGTCATGCTTATTCCGACCATATAATATTTTCCTCAAACGGACATCGTATGTGAAAGTTATCGCGTTATGAACAAATTCCCAAACATGCAAAAAGTCAACTGGTCAAATTCAACGCTAACGTCAACAGTACAATAGGTGACGTCAGCATAATGTCAGGAGGTGACACATGTCACTCAAATTCTGTGTTTATGGGATGAGTTGACACCTATATAGATTTGACACGTGGCACTGTACGAATGACACGTGGAAGTTAGTACATGACATGGCCCAATGGTAGGCCAACACATGGCAGTATGGATGACAACTGGGATGTATGGATGCTAACATGGCAGGGTGACTATGCAGTATGGATGTGACATGGCATGACATGTGGTTATATGATAGATGATGTGGCAGGTGACTGGACAGGTGATAGGGTTGTACGGAAGTTGACGTGGTAGTTGACTAGGTTGTAAGACGATGATGTGGCATACTGACTATGCGGTACGGTCCAATCACAAGGTGAAACGTGGCCCAATTAGAGGGTGCCACATGGAACCTCAGATTTAGTCAAGGACAGCTAGTAAAAAATTGTTGTGGCTACAGGGGATTCAAACTCCCGACCTCCATGGGCGCAACGACTTAACTCCCTGGACTAACCGATTTCGCTATAGGTGTGGCTTGTTTGTTATTCGATGGATTAAAACTTTAAAGTTGACATGGAAAATTGTTTAGGATAAGCATCGGTCAGTGAGGGTCAGCCCTGACCGACCAGGGGCTAAAGACCAGGGCTTAACCATATGGAGCGTGGGGGAGGTAAGTCTGTGGACACATGGACAATAGCCATATGACCAGGACCTGTGAATAGGGGGCCAACGCGCGCCAGTCCAAACCTCAGCCACTTGGACCATTCCCATATGAACAAGAGCCCGAGAATAGGGGCTAGCATGAATTAGTCCATTTTTGGGGGTTTTAAATCATATTGTATAAATTTTATGCTTATTTCAACTGTTTTGGGTGGATTTTGGCCATTTTTGGGAGATCTGGAGCCCGATTTGAGGCCATATATTGGGAGGAAGTTGGGAGGATGTTACCAAATTTAATCATATATAAACCAGAGGTTCTTGGCAGACTTAGATAGGTTCAGAATAGAAGAAATGTTGTAGAATTGTGAATCCAAAGACATTTTTATGCAGGAAAGAAATTGAGGAGGGGGACTTTGCGGGCCAATTTCGGGAGCTACGCTCAATCGTTTTTAGTTCTTCAGTTGTGTTAGGTTCTTAAGGTTGAGAAGAACATAACCAGACTAGTTTGTAATCCATTTGACACTTTTTTGATGTACTTTTGAAGCATTTAATAGAAATAAGAAAGCCTCACCCATTGAGACAAAGGCCCAGAGACGTAGGCAATCTTGCCGATCTCTGTTAACAACTTTGTTGTTATGGTTTATTGATTCTTTGTGATTAATTTCAAATATGCATATATTGTTATGGCTTCCATGTTGTATCATTAATTTCTTCCTCTTTCTTCAATTTCCTAAATGGTTAATGAACTCATGCTTTAAAACTAAACCATAGTCTTAAAGACAATTTTCGGATCAGGTGCCATTTGGGTTATCAAATGCACCAGTTGTCTTCATGTTTCTCATGAATGGTATATTCAAGAATTACTTGAATAATTTCAACATTATATTCTTGGATTATATATTATATATTCTAATTATGAAGAAGAGAATGAACAACACTTGAGAATGGTGTTACAGGTATTGAGGGAGAATCGGTTGTATGCCAAATTGAGTAAGTGCTCATTCTACCAGAAGAAAATTCATTATTTGGGCCATATCATTTCAAAGGAAGGGATAACGGTGGATATAGAAAATATAAGGGCCATTGAAGGATGGCCAACACCAAGGAATGTCTCTGAGGTGAGATCATTCATGGGCCTTGTAGGTTACTATAGGAGATTTATTGAAGGATTCTCAAAGATTGCACACTCAATTACTTCTTTACAGAAGAAAGGTGTGAAGTTTGAGTGGACATTGGATTGTGAAAGAAGTTTCCAATACTTGCATCATTTATTAACAAGTGTTCCAATACTAATGATTTCTTATCTAAATGAAAATTTCATTGTATGCACTAATTCATGCAAAGAAGGACTAAGTGGAGTCCTTGATCAAAATGGGTATGTAGTGTGCTATGAATCAAGGAAGTTTGTTGGAGCATGAAAGACACTATGCTACTCACGATTTGGAGTTGGCAGCCATAGTGCATGCCTTGAATATGTGGAGGCACTGCCTCATGGGAAACATATTTGAGTTAAGGACATACCATAGTGGTCTGAAATACTTGTTTAGAAAACCAACTCTAAATGTCAGGCAAAGCAGGTGGTTAGATTTCCTCAGTGAATATGATTTTGATATAAAAAATATCAAAGGTAAAGAGAACAAGGTGGTTTATGCACTCAGCAAGAGGGTACATGAGATGCATGCTACAACCATTAGCATGTACCAATCATATTTGAAAGCTATAATTCTAGAGGCTGCAAAATCAGATAAAAAATACTTGGAGGTAAAGGAAAAACTTCAGCAAGGTAAATTACAGTAGAAAGTCGAAGACTATATGCTGGAAATTAATGAAAGTATTAGGTACAGGGACATAATTTATGTGCCAAATTTTCAAGAATTGAAAAACCTGATTTTAAAACAAATGCATGATGTATCTTAAACTGGACACCTGGGTTACCAGAAATATACTGCAATTGTCAAGAGCCAATATTATTGGTCAGGCATGAAGAAAGATGTTGCTGATTTTATTTCCAGGTGTTTGGAATGTCAAAAAGTCAAGGCTAATCATAGGCACCTAGTTGGTCTGCTACAACCATTACCCATGCATGAGTGGAAGGGGGAAGTTGTAACAATGGATTTCATCACCAAGTTGCCCAGAACAACCAAGAAACATGATTCCATCATGGTGGTGGTGGAAAAGCTTACTAAAGTTGCCCACTTTATTCCAGTAAAGCCCACTCATAAGGAAATCAACATTGATGATATTTATATGAGAGAAATTTCTCGATTGCATGGTATACCCAAGACCATTGTGAATTATAGAGACCTAAAATTTACCTCGAATTTTCTGAAGGGATTATTCAAAGGGTTTGGGACCAATATGAACTTTAGCACAACCTATCATCCAGAATCAGATGGGAAAATAGAGAGTAAATCAAGTGATTGAAGATATGTCAAGGATGTATGTGATGGATAAACCATCCAAATGGGAGGATTACTTGCACTTGGTGGAATTTGCTTATAACAATGGATATCAAGAATCCCTAAAGATGCGCCCTTTGAAGATTTGTATGGTATAAAGTGAAACACACCAATGAGTTGGGGCAACCCAACATATAGAGGAATGGTAGGGCCAAAACTACTCAGGGAAATGGAAGAGTATATGATGAGAGTAAAGAAGAATTTAAAGACTGCCCAGGACATGCATAAAAACTATGTTGATAAAGGCAGGACTCATAGAGAATTCAAAGTGGGTGACCATGTGTTCTTGAAAGTAAATGCCAAGAGAAGTTCCCTGAGATTGGGAATTTTTTCAAAGCTAGTAGCTCGCTATTATGGACCATTTGAAATCTTGGAAAGGATTGGGCCTGTAGCATACATGATTTCTTTACCTGCATCAATGTGTTTTCATAATGTATTCTGTGTATCATTGCTTAAAAAGTATGTATTTGATGCTAATCATGTCATTTTTTAGAATGTGATTCAGGTGGAGTAGGAAGGTGACCTTCAAGTGCATCCAGTGTGCATATTGGACTGGAGGATCAAGTAGCTTCGGAATCGATCTGTAGGGATAGTAAATATCCAATGAACCTGGTATAGTTTTGAGGATGTGACTTGGAAACATGAAGACACTATGAGGACAGAGTACTCGCATATTTTTGAAAAATATTAAAGTTTTGATTGTATATGTGTATATAAGACACTGAGGGTAGTGCATAAATAAGGGGGAGGGGAATGTAATACCCCTAGGCCGAACCCCAATTGTACATATAAATGTAAATTTTTTATAGGATGGTGAGCCAGGTTGTTATAGGGAAGAAGGATTATGTGATTATTAGGCTGGAGAACCTAAATGCTAAAGGTCAGTGAGACTATTTTTGTAATATGTAAACACTCATATTATTAATGAAAACACATCGTTTCATGTAGACCGATACATAAATGAGTATGGGGGGATAAAATCCACTAGAAATGGAAAGGGGGGATAAGAGTATAGGAAGGGGCTAATCTAGGGGGCTTAATCCCAACATGATATTATATTAGTATTCCTTAAAACTAAAGTAATGGATATGAATATATCCTAAGTCTCGAGAGTAGGGACAAGGGATTCCCTTGAGTTCCAAGTGTCTTAAAGGACACATGCATATATATATTTTTGGACATAGTGCGAAGGAAAAAGGAGGAGGGGTGGATTACAGATTATTCCTAAGGGTAAGTAGTTGTAAATTGTACCTGACGGTACTGAACTGTAATGAGGAACCTCTACTTGTATTATTAACGTGAGAGCTAAATGAAGGAAGTGGTTGTCAGGATGTATTATGGAAGAAACGAGTTGTCAGGAACGTGGGTAGTTCTCTAGGCCATAAACTAACTAGAGTTGTTCCCTAGTGCATTGGGAAATAACTACAGTGCTCTAAGACTTCCTGTACGACTTGTTGCTAAAGCCCCAGAAGGGAAGTGGGGAAGCCGAGGTACTATTGAGTAGAGAAGGGGAACACTTCCTGGGGTGGGACAGGAATGCGGGGAATGAGAGACTATAATCTATTTGCAACATGTAATATTCCATATATAAAGAGTATTCAGAACAAAAATAAAATTCTAGAAATGGCAAATAAACAACAATATAACCAGAACAACAACCACAATAACACTAAAATAATATCATAATAACACCAGAAAGAGCACTTTGATTCTGAGTTAAATGTTCACTTGCCTCTTTGAGGGGGAAACCTCCAGTCAGGCAGAGCTATATTACAATAATATCCAAGCTAGGGTTCTCATACCCTCGACTCCTATTTATACTAAATATGTTTATGAAAAGAACCATCTAGAGGAAGATCCTTCTAGAAGCGGGAACTTCTATTAGGTCTTCTTACATTTGACTTATGTTGGATTACTGAGAGGGGGGGGGTGAATCAGTAATAGCATAATTATAATCCTTTTTCTTCAAATGCTATATCAATGTAGAATTATTATCCAATAATGAGCATTAAGAAATAAACAATCACACACATACACAGTACACCAGTGTTTTACGTGGAAACCCAAATCGAGAGAAAACCATGGAATGTTTTTCTTATATGTCTTGAAGAATTACATTCATTGGAAGAACCAACTTCCTTTTTTTTCCAGCTGCAACTGGAAGGAGGCTCCAACCCCCTAGTTTCTCAGGCTACAACCTAAGGAAAATCCAACTCCCCAATTCTATGGCTACAGCCAGAAGGAGGATACAACCCCCAATGTTCTCCGACTACAACCAGAAGGTGGCTACAACCACCTGTCCTTGCCCCATTCTGCCACCCTGAGGTATAAGTAGAATGATGGAACCACTGTCACACTATCACTATGAGATATACTGTTGTAAACCTGTACCAATAAATCTGAACCATGCATCAACCTGTAATCAACATGTACCATAAACAAGTGCATCAACCATGCACCAATCTATAATAAACCTATACCATAAACAAGTGCATCCAACGATGTACCAAGTATGTTTTGATCATGTGTCAACTACTCATAACCTATGACTCATCAATATGTACCAACATCATCAACTATACACCTCATGTATGTGCGCCAACTCATCAACTACTTGTCTCAACCATGTACTCAACATGTACCACAACCAAAAGCC
>JZKD02S1707952.1:37099-47517 GCA_000966675.3 Picea glauca
CTTATCTAGTTCTGCTTGTAGTTTCTTCTTTTTCTTCTTTTCTCTTCTGATAACTTCTATGACACTCATTAATTCTTCTCGGAAGTCAACTTCTGCCTCTTCAATTTCTTCTTCATATTGTTCTTCAGAGTCTTCTTTATCAGAGTCTTCTACTGCCATGAGTTCAACTCTCCATGTTACACTATCACTGACTTCATCTTCATCTGATGATGAGATGTCTTCTTTGGTGCAAAAGTTTTTCTTGAAAACTTTATTTGTAGTTCTTTTACCTTTATATGTTTGTCTGTCTTTTGAGTAACCTTCATCATTTCTCTTTTTCTTATGAGGACATTTGTTAGCAAAATGACCAATACCATCGCAATTAAAACAAATTAAAGGAACCTTACCTTTGTACCTACTGTTGGTTCCCTTGTTCAGTCTTTGGACGAAGTTAGCCACTTCTTCATCATCTTTCGAGACGTCGTTGTTGTTGTTATATTCTTCTTGTTCCTTTTTCTTTTTCTTTGATATTTTGGATGCTTTGACGACTGCTTCTTTTACATATGGATTTTCCTGTTCAGTTCTCATCTCATATGCTGTGAAGATTCCATGCAGTTTGTCCATGCTTATTGAGTTTAGATCCGATCTTTCTTCTAGTGCCGATATCTTTGGATTGAATCTCATAGGAAGAGATCTTAGTACCTTTTGAATAATTATAGATTCTTCGATTTCTTCTCCCAATCCTATGATTGCATTCACTGTTTCATCGACTCGTAAGAAGTAGGGTGCAATATCTTCATCTTCCTTCATTTTTGGTTGTTCGAATTGACTTCTGTAAGTTTGAAGCTTTGTTGCTTTGACTTTTGAATCTCCTTCATAAATATTTTGAAGCTTGTCCCAAGTCTCTTTAGTAGATTTACAATGTGAAACTTTGGTGAATACCGTATCACTGAGACCATTCAAAAGTGCATTTATGGATTTGGAATTATTCTCATCGAGTTTCACTACTTTGTCATTTGTTGGTGGAACTGCTGGTGTTGTGTATCCATCTACAATTGATTGCCAAAATTGAAATCCTTGTGCATGTATATGTGTCTTCATCCTTATGCTCCAAAAAGCATACTTATGTCCATCAAACTATGGTATTCCATGGTGCTTCCTCATGTACATCTAAGACATATAAGATAAGCATTCAAAAACCATTCAAAAAGAATTCATTTTTGGAGTAGAAATAACTCCAAGTCTTTGGCGAAGATATTCAAAGGCTTCCCGTGGAAGTGGTTTTGTAAATATGTCAGCCACTTGTTCTTTTGTGCCCACATACTCAACTTTGATGTTCTTTTCTGCAACCTGTTCCCGTAGAAAATGATACTTGATTGGAATGTGCTTAATCTTGGAGTGCATCACCGGTTTTTTTGAGATACTGATAACACTTGTATTATCACAATATATTGGAATGGGATCATCATACTCAACCTATATATATGTCAAATTTTGTTTCATCCAAATAACCTGTGTACAACATGCTAATGCTGTAATATAGTCTGCCTCGGCTGTAGATAGAGATACCGATGATTGTTTCTTGCTTAGCCATGATACCAAACACTCACATAAGTAGAACGTTGCTCCACTGGTGCTTCGTCAGTCATCAATACAACCTCCCCAATCTGCATTTGTGTAGGTAATAAGTGATAGATATTGACCTTTTGGATACCATAATCCAAACTCTTCTGTTCCTTTGAGATATTTGAAGATCTTCTTTACTGCTAATACATGTGATTCCTTTGGTGCTGCTTGAAATCGTGCCACATGTCCAACTGCCTGCATTACATCTGGTCTGGATGTTGTCACATATAATAGGCTACCAATCATTGACCTATATTTCCTCTGATCTGTAGACTTTGAATCGTCATCTTTGCTCAAATTACAACTGGTTTGCATGGGAGTGATAACTAGTTTGCAATCTTCCATTCCGAACCTCTTTAGCACTTCTCTGATATACTTGGTTTGAGAAATAAAAATTCCTTGGTTGCTTTGACATATCTGAATTCCCAGAAAGAAGGATAGTTCTCCAAGTAACGACATCTTCCTCTTGGAGGTTTATCCCTCCCTTTACATTTGGAAGTCATTACTTCCCTTCAACAATAACTATTGATTATTTCTCATATATTGTGCATGGTGTATTGTGGTGTATTGGTGTAACTCTTATACTATTGTTCAATTCTCATTGGATATAATTGAATGGTTTAAGTACAAGTTGAAAAAGGTTTCAAATTCTACTTGATACTAATTCACCCCCCTCTCAGTATCAACAGAAATCACAGATTCAACAAGAAAAAAAACAATTGCTCACAAAACAACTTGAAGTGAAAGAAGCAATCAACATAGCACTTCGCTCTGTGACAGGCTTAGAGACAAAGGAAAAATATTGAGTCGAGCATCAAGTAGAGAATCTCACAGAAGCTATCCAACATCTACAACAGAGAATAGTAGAATTAGAGCTCCACAGTGCCCGACGCCCCGCAGGATGTGAGGGATCAAAGAGATGCAACTGCTCAAAGCACAATTGAGAGAATAAAGGCCCTTGCCATGGAATGTAAACAACTAAGTGATTCAAGTGCCTAGACTTATGAGTGGCTCACTGAGAATCTAGAATTGAAGGCACTGGAGTCACAACTCCAGGAGGTGAAGCAGCAAGCAGAAACAATACAGGCGGAGTTGAAGCCCCTATCAACTGTTGAAAGGATGAAGCGATCCCAAGAGAAACGCACTACTCAATAGTAGGTCCACACCATTCATAGCAGAATTATGGAAGTGACTCAGAGGCTCCAACCTATACAGGATGAGGCTTGCCAAATTTTCTCAGAGATTGAAGGCCGAGGAGAAAAACTGGAGCAAGTCCTCACTGCAACTAAACAATTCTTAGAGAGACATGTCAATGAAGCTTCTATCCAAGAGTTTATTGAGCAGGAGGCCATGACACAACAACTAGTCGAAGAAGCTCAAGGCATTTGAGGCAGAATTACCCAGATCAGAGTGACTTGGGATGAGTCACAGGTGAGTGTTGGGGGCTTGTTTCCCCTTGACCAAGTTTTGAGATCCTTAGTCATGTTTGACCTATTTGTGGGACTTCGATAGGCTGTCGAAGGTGAAGCGCAAGACGAAGTGGAGATCACGGGATCTCGGCCCCTTTTTAGGGCCTTTTTGGGTTTTGGGCTTATGTAATGGGTATGGGGATGTCGGCCCATGGGTTTACCCATGATTAGGCCTATTTTGTAATGTATAAATAGAAGTCTAGGTGATGTAAGAAGTAGTGAATAGTGAATAGTGAATAATGAATAGTGAATAGTGAATAGTGACCAGTAGTGATTAGTTAGTTGCAAGTGTGCTAAGTGATAAGTGCTAGTGGTAATTTCTTTGTGCATACTATGTAAGGCTTGCAGAGCTAAGTGCAAGTGATTTTAAGAGACTGTGGAAGGCTTTGTGATGTAACTCAAGGAAGGAGGATCTAGCGAGGTGTGCAGATCTCTTGTCCTCTACGAGGTTGATCTTGAGGCTTTGTGCATGTAAGAAGACTGATTGAAGATAATAAAGAGGATGACGAGTTAGTGGATGTAGCCCCAGGGTGGGGGTGAACCACGTATATCCTGTGTTGTGAATGTAAGAAGACTGATTGAAGATAATAAAGAGGATGACGAGTTAGTGGACGTAGCCCCAGGGTGGGGGTGAACCACGTATATCCTGTGTTGTGAATGATTTGTACTTTTTGGGTGTTATTTTGTTTATTTTATTCAATCCTTAGTGCGATGTTAGATGATAGATGAATTTGATATGATAGATTAGTGTTGAATAATGTGAATGAATGTTAGATCTGATCTCTATTGGTATGATTAGTGATTGAATCTATTGGATCTATGTGAATACTGCGATGATCTATTTTAAGGGTTTAGCGGCGTTGTGAACTAAAGCTGAATATTAACAAACTGTAATAACTAAGTTCTCTATTAAGGTGTTACAATCACAGATATGTGTCCCAACTAAGGTTGCAAACATCTGAGTCCTGCAACCACCCTTTCCTCTACATCGGGTGAGACTTCATCTGCTTTGTAGGTGTTTCCAAAAGGGCCAGTAGTTAGGGTTTTGTTGGTGTGTTGTTGTAGCATTGAACCCTGGGTCTGCCCCTGTGCTAACATTCCCTTTTTCACTAGTAGAGTTTATCCCCAGCTTGGGGGCGACCCACTGCTGAGAGTTATGAGAAGTTCGTTTTAAGGATGGGAGGAATGTGGAAGGTCTACATGTAGTTGGTGTTTATTTTCCTGAGATAAGTGTCATTCATGTGCTTATTTCCATTGTTGTGTGTGTGTGCAATTATGAGTTTTTGTCATGAGATCTTTGCTGTCAAATTCTTTATATATAAAAATTATTATTGTTGCATGCATGCTATTCTTATTTTTTTCTCAACTATGTTCATGTGTAGAGTAGTTCTATTGAAATTAAATGGTATCAGAGTTCAAAAATATTTAAGTGGCATAGCCCAGTTGGTGGTTGGGTATGTTACAAATAGGTATTAAAGTGAATGTGTGTTGATTTGTTGGTAATGGGGACGTTACACTTTAACCCCCAAAAATTATCATGGATGACAAAAGAAAACATGAATTGGATAAAGAGGTAGCCATAGTAACTAGTAGTTGCAGAGAAACCAAGAAAAGATAATGATAAGGTAATCAGATTGTCATTAAAATCCATGCTTGTCTTCAAATATTATAACAATAGCTCTAATGACATGATTAAGGGATGGAATCCACATTTTCCCAAATGCCTTTACAAAATGGTAAGCATCGCATAGTTCTTTCCTTCAACAAAGTATAGAATGTTGTAGTCTCTTCATTCTATATTTCACATTGTACCAGTCTTGTATACCTATCCTAGACTTTGAAAAACTTGGAGGTAGAACTATCCTTCAATGATTACATTGGCAGTGCGATTTCTCATGAGTTTGAATGCCAGTGTAGTTAAGGTAGGAGTATATTAGTATAAATTATTTCACTTTCAATCATTTTCCTTGTAATTAATTTAGTAGAGTATTCCTTTGATTTATTTTAGTTCTCAATTTGTATTGTTTTCAAGAATTACTTGTTGTATTTCGGTTAGTTTATCCTTAAGGTATCTAGATTGTACATATTAGTTTTTTTTTCATTTTTTTCTTTTGTCACTTTTTATTTTTTTATGGTTCTAAGTCATACGAAGGCATAGGTGTCAGTTGTTTTCTTATTGATCCAAAGGGTAGATACACCTTACTTCCATGTAGAATTGAATTCGAGTGCACCAATATTGCCACCAAGTACGAGGCATTCATATTATAACTCAAGAAGGATCTTAATTTGAATATCAAACATTTGAAGGTATTTATGATTCTGAGATGAATGTGAGCCAAGTAATAATTTCAATTCATTGTCATTCTCCTCACTTGAAAAGATACCAAGAAGAGGTTTGGAGTTTGATTTCAAAATTTGAACCATTTGATATTAATTCCATTCCTCATAGATAAAATGTGGATGTCAATGCATTGGATAATACCACATCTTGTTCAACCTGATTGGATGAATTTTTAACTAATAAGTTTTATTTTGAAATAATTTTTAGGTCTTTGGTACCAAATAAGGTGACAAGTTGGAGGTTATTTAGTGAGGATCAAAAGATCATTGATATTTTAACCAATGAGGGCACCTGTAAGGATACAGTCTTTGGTGACAAAGAACATGTTGGATATTTCGATGGTTGCATAGATGTGATGATTGATGTAAATTTAAATAAGATTTTTATGAATGGTGCATCGCTGGAGAATTTGTTTGATCTATGATATTGATTCAAGAAATATTCTAATGTGAAAACAAATATCTCTTCCGTGCAATATAAGTTTGTGATTCTTGGGACTAAAGTGGATCCTAAGACTATTAATTTGGGCTCTTGGCATTAAGAGGCTAAAAGAATGTCATATATCAAGTTATTCAATCAATCAAAGGATATATTTTATTGGACATACCAATACTTGAAGGTGTATGATATAAGAATCATTCAGCATGTAATACCCCTCAACCCTAACATTAATCCTTTTCAATAAGAGTTACGAAAGATCCATCATTCATTGGAACCTTTAATACAAAAGGAATTAAAAAAATTCTTGATGTAAATATCATCTTTCTAGGGCACCACTCCTCTTGGATTACATTTTTTTCTTGGAAGAAAGAAGAGTGGAGAAATAAGGTTGTGCATAGATTTCAAAAATCTTACTTGAGCAGCAAAGAAGAATAATTATCATGTTCCACCTATGGAGAATATTTTCTAGCTTGTAATGGGTTCTGAAAAGCTATCACTCTTTGTTGTATTTTTAGGATACAATCATGTTCTCATATTGGATGAGAATCAATTAAAAATAAATCTTAAAATCTATCATGCAAATCTGACCACCCCTCAACAATAACTCAATGCAATCATTCTTTGGGAAGAATAATTTTGTGAGACAATTCATTTCCTCCTTCGTCAAAATCACCAAACCCATAAAAAGGATAATAAAAAAGGGGCAATGTTTCAATGGATTGTGTTATCACATAAAGTTTTCAATGGGTCGCAGGATGACCAAGTCCTTTGTTTCACAGAAACGTCCAAACGCAGCATTCAAAGCAGCCCATTTTGGGCTTAAAATACAAGTAGCGGGTGGTTTCATTTTTCAACGGAGGAGATCCTAGGAGAAAATCAGATCAACATCCCTCAGGCATTCGAAATTATAAATTTGCATGAGGTTTAGTGCCAGACAAAACCCCCGAAATTAAAAATCAAGCGTCGCGTGTCCTTCTCCAGTGGACAGGCATGATTTACTTCGGAGTTCGGGTTTCAGGATTTTTTCCTCTTCTCCTCTCGACTTTTTCCAAAGTGATTTTCCCAAAGTGCACAGATCTATGTCGCGTGTCTATGTCATCAACGACCAGGGTTTCAGCTTTGTATCTCTTTGGAACTTCAGGAAAATATCTATCAATGAATCCTCCATCCCCTTGCTCCCAAGTATGCGGATCTCTGTCGCGTGTCCATAACCAACGGACGGTCATGATTTGCTTCACCATTTCAGGTTTCGGGAGTTTTGGCTCCTCTCTTTTTTGGTTTCCTCTAGAACACATTCTCATAGAGTGCATGGATCTATGTCGTGTCTCCTCCTATATCTAGCGGCTCAGATCTTCTACAGACTTTGGAGCTTCATCGTTCTCGCTCCCTCCTTGTTTGTAAATTCTCAAAGTATTTCTGCTATGGAGTTTCAGTTCTTTTGCCACCTGTCCATCTGGTGCTGACACATGGCACTCAGTCCAGGCACCTTTGGGCATATCATCTTCTTGTTTCCAAGTAACCCGTGTCACCCTCCTTTCTGCAACACATTAGCATAGTGACATTAGGTCACCACGTCAACTTCGAGAAGTCTTTCTCCGAGAAATATTCTTATCCAGCATCAAACCTCCCTAGCACCAAAATTGGCACCTTCTCCAAGCATAATTAAAGAGTTTCTAAAGTTGGAGGGTAGGTAAATCATTATCAGTGGCGCTAAAATAGAGAGGTGCCCAGATCATGGACCATGACTAGATCAATGGCCACGCTTCATTGTGGGGACGCTACTTGCTTGAGCGTTAAAATCCTTGAGCAGTCATGCAATCAAAACCGTGGTATAGCGAACGTTTTGTGTGGTAGAAGGTGGTGAATTTTGGGCTCAAAAGTGGTTTGGGTCCAAACCTCCTTTGACAGCCCCACATTCACATGCTTATAAAATGAAAAATCTGAGAGAAACACGTGGTCACCCCCTAGGCATTAAGCCTTGTTGCGATCTCGAGAAAAAAAGTAGTTAATGAAAAAGGAGTAGTGGTTGAAACCTTGACGCACTCCATAAATAGAAGGCATGGAGGGTCTGGTTGTGGAGATAGAACTGTCACCTTGAGGTACCCCTATGGACAGTTTTTCCTATAGGACCATGTTGATCTGAGCTCACGTATGATAGAAGGATACATGTGCAGTCTGACAGAAGGATGCATAGACGTAAAGCCTTGAATGGGATGGCCAAATCACACTCCTAGTAGTTTTGGACTGATCTGAGTATAAATAGATCAGTTCAAGATTTTTTTAAGGTCGTCAATTGGTTAAGCAGAGCTCCCTATTTTGTAATATTTTGATAAGAGAGTTGTTCTCTAGTTTTGTATGAGACTTGATACTTTCTCATTAATAGAATTCAGTTTCTTTCATCATCTTGCTTAATTTGTGTTGAAACACTCATGCATGGAGGATCTAGACGAGGGTTGTAGTCGTATTGTAATGTAGGTTTGATTACAATATTGTTGTGACCAGTTTTAGTCAGTTTCTTTGTTATCTTGTTTCTCCTTATGCTGAAATGCTCATGCATGGAGGATCCAGACGAGTTGTTGTAGTTTCATAGTAATGGAGTTTTGATTATTATGTTACTGTGATATATTTCAGCATCTGAAACTTAAGTCCAAGAGTGGTCTTGTGCCTGATGTTTTCTTCACCAAGCTACTTGAAAGTTGGTTTCCCATGGAATAATTGTTCACCTTTATCACTAAGTCTTCCCTTTTCTCACCTTTAACCTTAAACCACTAACTGAAGTTAATGAGGACCTCATTTCCCTATGCATTGATTGTCCAGTTTCTATGTTAAAACATTCTTGTATTGATTTTTTTCCATTTGACCTCCATTCATAAACCTACCTACACAAAAAATTTGATGGGTATTTGGATTATCCTCTTGTAGTCTGAGGGTGACTCTCAGTGCTAACATCCATATTGGCTCCACAAGGGATGGCATGCTCCCTGTGAGCTACCAAGAACAAGCAATTATAGTGCCTTAGCTATTGGGTTGTGGAGTCGAGCTCATATACATTTGTTGAAGGAAACATGCTGACATGTACACTAATCTATTTACAAAAAATAAAACAAACACACATGTTGTTGATTAAGGTTGGTTGTCATTGATGTCGACCCTTGAAGAAAGACCCGTAGCACAAAGGTTTAGGTAATGGACCCAATATTGTTTGATGTAAATATGACTCATTATTTTTTTTTCATGGTTGATAAGAAGTAAATATGGATGAACTCCAAAGTGGTCCCCTTATGGTGAAATCCCTCACTGGAAGATGCTTTGTGGAGTAACAGAACCCATGCTTTATTGTGGAATAATCAGATGAAGGAAAGTGAATTTGTCAAAGAAAATATCCTAGATGGATAGTACTTGTCATGTCATTTCGGATGGTATGTGGAACGTCACATAATTCCTCACGGTTAGAGAGTTATGGCCATGCAAAGTTGGAGACCCCAGGTTTGGGTAATGGACCCAAGTTTGTTTGATGGGTAACTGTATGAGTTATGATATATTTTCAGATAATACTATTCTATATGGATAGTGAATGTCATGCCATTTCTGGTGGTATGTAGAATGTCACATAATTCCTCACGGTTAGAGAGTTATGGGCATGAGAAGTTGGAGACCCCAGGTTTGGATAATGGACCCAAGTTTGTTTGATGGGTAACGGTAGAGTTATGATATATTTTTAGATAATACTATTCTATATGATATATTTTTAGATAATGGTGCTTTCAAAGGTATGTTATTTACAGGTCATCTCCCCATTTTTGCTATAACATTTTTTATATAATGATTCAGACCATGAATATGATATGCAAGTGAGAAAACATATCCAAGTATCTATGGAAAAAAATTCAGATTGTGGGCATTGTATTTTGGGAGTTACACTCCATGGAAAATAGGGTTTGTGGCCAATCCTGAAACTAGTCAAAATCAGGTGTTTCGGGTAAAAATGTCATAACTTCTTCATAACAGATCCACATTCGATGAGACCAAATGTGTTGGTTAGGGTACGTTCTATAGTATGATTTATAATAGATTTAGATCATTTAATCAAATATTTTGTGTGGGGCACGCTCTACAAGGTCTCTCTCTAGAATAAGCTAAAATTCAACAAGGTATGTCATTTTTGCTATAACTCCTTTTCTGAGAGGTTCCAAGTAGTGACAGTTGGAGGAATTTCATTAAACACATTGAATAATATTTTGTATCAGTTTTAGATATTTATACATTACATGTTCAAAGTTATGATTACTTCAAGTTAGGGTTGTTGACTAATCCAAAACTAGGCATGTGAGATTGAAGAAAAGTTTGATGAAAATGTTAGTCTCTTGTTTTTAATGTTAAGGAAGGTTTGCAGGAATGTGATCATATACACTGGGTCTATTATAGAGCTACAAATCATATTTGGGTAATGAAATTGATGAGGGATTTTGGTTGTGGTACATGTTGAGTACATGGTTGAGACAAGTAGTTGATGAGTTGGCGCACATACATGAGGTGTATAGTTGATGATGTTTGTACATATT
>JZKD02S1707952.1:59149-73328 GCA_000966675.3 Picea glauca
TTTTTCAACTTATACTTAAACCATTCAATTATATCCAATGAGAAATGAACAATAGTATAAGAGTTACAACAATACACCACAATACACCATGCACAATATATGAGAAATAATCAATTGTTATTGTTCAAGGGAAGTAATGACTTCCAAAGGTAGCTACAACTTCCAAATGTAAAGGGATGGATAAAAATCCAAGAGGAAGATACAATCCTCCACTATCAAGGGAGATTTGAACTCTCCATCCTTTCCCCTTCCTTCCACCCAAGAATATATGAGAGATAATAAAACTTTACATTAAATCATCGCCATCAACCAACCATCACATAGAACTTGATAATGCTTCTTGAGACTTCTTCAATTTATGAAATTCTGAAATTCTTGGAATACTCTGATCCTATAGATAATATTACTCAATTTATTCTCTGAAACATCTCCAAGTTTCACTCCTTGAATCCTCCCCAAAAATAAGTTATAGAGAGAATGGTAGACCTTGTTCAATTAAGGTTTATTCAGGAGACTGAACTTGTACAGAATGCTCTGCACTCAATATTTAACCTCAGATTCTGAAACTTGCACAAAAGAAACTACATTCTATAATATTTCCAATGCAATTCGTCCCACTTCATTTGTATTCTCTATGAAGAAGGTATGATTGTTTTACCCGGAACACATGTTTATTGACTAGCTTCAGGATTGGTCACAAACCCTATCTTCCACAGAGTGTATCTCCATAATTATAATGAATCAAGAGATAAAATTTTTACCACAGGTATATTGATATGTCTTCTCAATACCATAGAAATTTCACCATCTGAATCATTCTATAAAAAAGGTTATAGAAAAAATGGTAAGATGACTTGAAAATGACATACCTTAGAACACATCACCAAAAGACTTCATCCTCCCTTGAAATCCGACCTTCTTTACTTCTGATTTCCTCTAAAATTTGACTTGTATATCAAATGAATGTATACTGATATTTATTTATACCATTTATATCACTTCCTTTTAACATTAGGGCCGACCTGACACTTTCTTATTTTGTAATTATGTTCTTTAATTATCTTCAGGGCCTACATGTACTTCCTTCTTCAATTCACTTTGTCATCTTCAAAAATTCATATCTCCTCAACCATGAGGATCCATGTGATGTGACACATACCACCAGAAAAAACATGATGTATACTATCCATCCATGGGTGTTTTATATGCATGTGAACTGTCCTTCATGTCCAAATACCTTCATCAATCTTGTGGTCCAAAACCCATGACTAGGGTTGACATCAATGACAACAACCAATCTTCCAACACTTTCTCCTCTTCAAACTTTGTCTAGAGAGAAACCTTCTCCTGCTCTACAACTCAACATTGTTCTATGACTACTTCTTTCATTTTATTCAAGGCCTCACATAGTATGCACAAAACAATTACAACTAGCACTTAGCACTTAGCACACTTGCAACTGACTAGTCACTACTAGTCACTAGTCACTATTCACTACTTCTTACATTGCCTAGACTTCTATTTATTCATTACAAAATAGGCCTAAGCATGGGTAAACCCATGGGTCGACATCCCCATACCCATTACATAATACCAAAACCCAAAAATACCCTAAAAATGGGTCAAGATCCCGCGATCTTTGCTTCGTCTTGCGCTCCACCTTCGACAACTTGTTGAAGTCCGAAAAATAGGTCAAACATGACCAAGGATCCTCAAAACTTGGTCAAGGGCCAACAGGGAAATCCTAAGCTAGTCTAAGGTCTGATAAGAAACATAATTGTTCAATTCAAGGTGCCCAACTGCTGTGTTAGGGACCTAACCCCTCAAGTATATAGAACAATATATTAAGATGTAATAAAGGTCAATATTAATAAGGCCTTGCAATAAGGTAGAATAAGTCGAATGTAAGAAGACCTAATATAATATTCCTCTTCTAGAAGGATCTTCCTCTAGGTGGTTCTTTTGATATACATATTTAGTATAAATAGGAGTTGAGGGTATGATACCCCTAGCTTGGATATTATCGTAATATAGCTCTCCTCAACTGGAGGTTTCCCCCTTGAAGAGCCAAGTGAACATTGCTCTCAGAATCAAAGTGATCTTTCTGGTGTTATTCTGATATCATTTCAATGTTATTGTTGGTCTTTTTCTACTTATATTGTTGTTTATTTTCCATTTCAAGCATTTTATTTCTGTTTTGCATACTTTTTATATCTGGAATATTACAAGTGGTATCAAATCACTTTCCTCGATAGAAAATTCAGGGTAGAGACGTATTCCGACATCTTTAAGATACAAAGATTTGTCGTTACGTGTATAAACCCACAGTTGAGGGATTCATACATGTAGGAAATACAAGTGATTCTTAAGTGCACATTTGTTGGACACCCTTGTAACCCTTGTTGGTACCCCTTCAAGTGGTAGCGCATCAGACAACACCTGTACACGGATTGGCCTAGATTTCCTGAATCCCTCTTTAGATAAATCGATCGGCCACCTGAATGCTATAGTGTCACCAAGAAAAACACTCAGGAAGATACTCTCTAGTACCTGGGTAGTCGGGTAGTACGGCTAAGGGCACGGTCTAGCCTCCTTAGTTGGTTCCTTGAGATATTGGGCGAGTACTACTAGACCCCGCACGTAATACAGAGAGATATAGCACAGGGAAAATCCTTGTCTGTAGAACCCTTAAATACCTAACCCTTGGGGATGGAAACAAAACATAAAACAAACAAGATCTATTGTTGCGCAAGTGTGTTCGAGTTTCCAAATCACTACACATTTCTTCCTGGTTAAGAATTTCGCCATTTTCATCACTGCATTTGGAAATTGTTGCACCATTATTTGAGACCTATTCCATTAGATTTATCTCTTCGCCCTTATCACATTCATAACTATCATTTTTCAGCAAAATTTGTCACCCCACCCCCACCCCCCCTTTTTGGTTCCTTCATCATCATGGCCCATACCTGTAGCTAAGACTTGGAATCTCACTTCAATACCTTGCAATCTAATTTCACATAGACCCAACAAGAAGTGAGACAGCTCAGTGCCAATATTGACACCATCAATCAAAATATGCATTCCTCCATCACCGCATCAATCACTGAACTCAACGAAGACCTCAAAGTACAAGACATGACTACCCATCTTGAATCTGTCATTTCGATGATCTGCACCAAGATGAATATCCCTACAGATCCCCCTTTATTTGACCACCTTTGCATACCAAAGCTGAAAATTCCTCTCATTCCCATAATTCTCAGCCCCATCACTTTCAGCGTGACCTACGCCTTTCATGGGTGTATGTGACCAAATTTTATGTCTCAGATCCCACTGGTTGGGTAACTCAAATGGAACATTATTTCTCTTTGTATGGCATTACAGATGATTTGGAAAAACTCTGGTATGGTGTTCTCCATCTAGATCAAGAACGTTGGCAATGGTGGCAATGGATAAAAATTGCCCATCAAGGGTATGTTGCTTGGACACACTTTGTGACAGATATTTATGAATTCTTTAACACTGACACCAACCATTTACACCGTTTGAAAAAGTTGAAACAATTTGGAACATTGGAAGACTTTATAGTTTCTTTTGAGCATTTGGATTTTCATACAAAGGGCATGTATGATGCTTTTTTCTGAGAATGTTTTATCAGTGGCCTCAAGGATGAGATTCATGCCCATGTACTCATGGCTCAGCCTCAGAGTTGGGTGGAGGCTACTAAAAGAGCTAAGGAAGCACAACAAGTTGTCTCTTCTCAAAATCGGAAAACCTCCTTTATTCCTCACACTAAACCAATAAATCCCACTACTCCTTCTACTCCACTAAATATCCAAAAAATGACCAGGGATGAAATGGATGAATTCCAACTCAAAGGCCTTTGTTATAATTATGATGACAAATATTTTTTGGGCCATAAGTGTAAGGAACAAAATAATTTTATGGCCATCTTGGAGGATATTTCAGAAGAGGATATTGAAACTCCCCTTATGTCTGAGTCACCTGAATCCATGGACATAACCCCTCCCTCAGACCCTCTTGAAGTAGAACCAGTCATTTTCCTAAATTCTCTCATTGGCTTCTTTGCTCCCCAAACCCTCAAGATAATTGGTTACATAAAGCATAGGAAGGTCATCATTCTTATTAATAATGGAATCACCCATAATTTTATTCATCGCCGCATTGCCCAAGAAACTCATTGCTATATCCATGCAGTCAATAATTTCCAAATCATGATTGCCAATGGCGACTCCATGAAATGTGGAGGGCATTGTGAAAATGTGTGTCTCTAAATTGGTGACTACCACCTAAGATATCATATGTTTTCTATCAACATGGGCGATTGTGACATTGTGTTGGGTGCAGACTGGCTAAGGACTTTGGGTCCCATTCTCATGGATTTTAAGGAATTAACCATGAAATTCGACCAGGAGGGTCAACAATATAAGTTCCAAGGCATCACCGTTGGTTCACCTGAGATCATTACTTCCCATCGCATGGAAAAGATGCTCAAAAAAGGTCATTCTGGTGTTATTTCCCAACTCCATGCCATACAAGCAACTGAGACACCCTCTGTGCCGCAAGACCTCCAATCCATCCTCTCTAAACATCAAGTGATATTTTCCACTCCCCAAGGACTCCCTCCCTCCCATGGTGTTCATGATCATTCCATTCCCTTGGTACCAGGAAGCCTTCCTCCCAATATTCGTCCCTATCGTCACCCCTTTTCCCAAAAAAATGAAATTGAGAAAATGGTTCAAGAACTGCTTAACGCATGCGTTATCCACCCTAGTAGGAGCCCCTACTCTTCTCCTGTGGTCATGGTAATGAAGAAAGAAGGTTCTTGGTGCATGTGTTCTGACTTCCACGCCCTCAACAAACTCACCATTAAAGACAAATTTCCCATTGAGGTCATTGATGACCTCTTGGATGAATTGAGTGGCACCCAATTATTTACTAAACTTTATCTTCATTCTGGATACCACCAGATACCTATGAAAGAGGCAGACATTCCTAAGACTTCCTTTAGAACTCATGAGGGCCACTATGAGTTTTTGGTCATGCCTTTTGGCTTGTGTAATTCCCACTCCACCTTCCAAAGCCTCATGAATCATGTCTTCCATCCTTTTCTCTATCATTTTGTCTTAGTTTTCTTTGATGATATCCTCATCTATTGAAAAAATTGGACATACCATCTTGCTCATGTGGATCGAGTTCTCCATCTACTCTCTCAGCACCAACTTTTTCTAAAACAGTCTAAATGTGCTTTTGGCGCCTCAGAAGTCGAGTACTTGGGTCATATTGTTGGCAAGGACGGTGTCAGGGTGGATCCTAAGAAGATTGAAGCTATGCAAGACTGGCCTCACCTAAAGACTCTCAAAATCTTGTGTGGATTTCTAGGCTTAACAAGTTATTATCGCAAGTTTTTTAAGAATTATGGAAATATTGTGGCACCTCTCACTGAAATCCTTAAAAATAATTCCTTCACTTGGAATCTAGTAGCTTCTCAGGCTTTTCAAACCTTGAATATGACCATGTGAACCACTCCATTCCTGGCCCTTCCTGATTTCACAAATACCTTTGTCCTGGAATGTGATTCTTTAGGGAAAGGAATTGGCATTGTCCTTATGCAAGAGGGTTGGCCTTTGGCCTTTACCGGCAAACAACTATTTGAACGAAATTTGGGAAAATCAATCTATGAAAAGGAAATGTTGGATATTATGCATGTCGTTGATCTATGACACCCTTATCTATTGGAGAAACACTTCCAAATTAAGACAGATCATCAAAGCCTCAATTATTTTTTGGAACAATGAATTTCCTCCCTGGAGCAACAAAAATGGGTGACTAAGCTCTTTGGATATGATTATGAGATCATTTACAAGAAAGGCAAAGACAATGTGGTTGCGGTTGCACTTTCCCAAAAATATGAAGATGAAGGATCCCTTTTTTCTCTCTGCTTCATTGTACCATATTAGCTCCAAGTCGTTCGCTAGGAATGGCTACACGATCCAAAATTTTTTCATATGATACAATAATTGCAGTCCAATTCTCCAATTTCCCTAGGGTACTCTTGGATCCATGATGAGCTTCGATACAGAGGCCATTTGTATTTAAGTAAACAATCAAAACTTAAATCCACGATACTTCCTGAGCTTCATGCTACACCCACAGATGGGCACTTCGGGTTTACCAAAACCTATGACAGGGTCAAACGTTCTTTTTTTTGGGATGGTATGAAACAAGATCTTCATAATTTTGTAGTTGAATGCGATGTGTGTAAATGAAAAAAGGGAGAAATAGTCAAATCTCCTGGCACATTACAACCGCTTTCGATTCCACCTGCTATTTGGAGGGATATCTCTATGGATTTTATTACAGGCTTACCTAAATCGGGAAATAAATCAGTCATCATGGTGGTAGTGGATCACCTTTCCAAGTATGCTCATTTATGTGCTCTTCAACACCCATTTAAAACATCCATCGTGGATAAACTTTTCATGGATTAGGTCTTCAAGCTTCATGGCATACCACATTCTATTGTTTTTGATTGCGACCCAACTTTCACCAACAATTTTTTGCAAGAATTGTTCAAGCTACAAGGCACCCAATTGCATCTCAGCATATATTATCATCCCCAGACTGATGGTCAAACTGAATTTGTCAACAAGTGTTTGGAAACGTATTTGAGGTGTTTTGCATTGGGAAAACAAAATCAGTGGGCTCAATGGTTACCCCTAGTTGAATGGTCGTACAACACTCCATACCATACAACTACCCACATGACTCATTTTGAAGTGGTATATGGAAAAAATCCACCTTCATTTCTCTCATATTTACCAGGTGTCTCAAAGGTCCAGGCGGTTGAACAAACACTTACAGTTCGTGAGGCTATTCTCCATACCCTCAAAGAGAATTTGGTCATGGTCCAAAATTTCATAAAGAAAAAAGAAGATCGAGGTCGCTCTGAATGTCAATTTGTAGAAGGGGATCAGGTGCTTCTTCAACTGCAACCTTACAAGAAAAATTCTCTCAAGTCCGACCATTGTCAAAAGTCGGCGCCCAAATTTTATGGTCCTTATATTGTTCTCAAGTGTGTGGGAAAGGTGGCATATTAGTTAGATTTTCCCAGTCGGTCTAAGCTACATCCTATTTTTCATGTTTCATGCTTAAATAAGGTGATTGTAACTAAGTGCCAAACTCAAACCAACATTCCCAATTTGGACGAAGAAGGATCCATTTGGCTACAACCACAAGCAGTTTTGGACAAGCAGTTTTCGCTATAACTCTTTTTCTATAATGATTCAGACCGTGAAATTGATATGCAAGTGAGAAAACCTATCCAAGGATCTGTGGTAAACAATTTATCTTGCGGGTTATTTTATTTTGGGAGTTACACTCCGTGGAAATAGGGTTTGTGGCTAGTCCTGAAACTAGTCAAAATCAGGTGTTTCGGGTAAAAACGTCATAACTTCTTCATAATAGATCCAAATTCAGTGAGACCAAATTTTTTGGTTAGGGTACTGTCTATAGTATGTTTTGTAATATTTTCATATCAATTCATCAAATATTTTGTATGGGGAATGCTCTACAAGGCCGCTCTCTAGAATAAGCCAGAATTCAACAAGGTATGTCATTTTTGCTATAACTCATTTTATGAGAGGTTTCAAGTAGTGAAACTTGGAGGAATTGCATAAAACACACTGAAGAACATTGCATATCATTTTCAAATCTGTATACATTACAGGTTCAAAGTTATGATTACTTCAATTTAGGGTTGTTGACTAATCCAAAGCTAGGCATGTGAGACTAAAGAAAAGTTTGATGGAAATGCTAGTCTCTTGTTTTTAAAGTTAAGGAAGGTTTGTAGGAATGTAATCATATACACCAAGTCTATTATAGAGATACAATTTAGATTTGGATGATGAAATTGATGAGGGCTTTTGGTTGTGGTACATGTTGAGTACATGGTTGAGACAAGTAGTTGATGAGTTAACGCACATACATGAGGTCTATAGTTGATGATGTTGATACATATTGATGAGTCATAGATGATGAGTAGTTGACACATGATTGGAACATACTTGGTACATGGTTGGATGCACTTGTTTATGGTACAGGTTGATTACAGGTTGGTGCATGGTTGACGCACTTGTTTATGGTGTTGTTCCTAAATCTGTACTTAAGGCTTTAAAGTACAGTGTCAAGGCATCCGAAAGTATACTAAAGGTTTATAAAGGATTACACTAACCTTCGGTATGGGAAACTAATGATGATTTCTACGTTCTTGCTGTCTAGCTTCCAACTGTTCCTGAGTAGTAATATCTTGTTCAATGGCTGCCCATGAACGTTCTAATTCCTCCCGGGTGTTAGCAGTTTTAAGGATTGTATCAAAGAGATTTAAAGCGATATTATTTTGATTAGAGAATCCGGGTTGAATATTAGGTTGAGTAGCTGCAGGGGCAGTCATTTGAGGAAATAATACCCGTGTGGAAATGATTTAGGGAGAAATTTTAACGCTGTTTCAATTTGGTCGGAATAAGAGAAATTTTTGCATGAAGAACAAAATAGGAATGTAAACTGAAGGCCCTTTCCCATAAATGTATTATTTTTAGTGAAAGATGTGGAATGAGAGAAAAAAACATTTAGCTGTAGATAACGTGAGGCTCCCGTCAATAGAAAACCCACACATACACAGAAGAAGAAATTAACATAGAAATAATTGACATAGTATAAACGCATATAAAATTCTGTAAATGCAAATTGGTCTTACACCTACTGATAGTTGGTGCAGAGGAAAGACAAGAAACAATTACAGAAAGATGAAAACCCTTCACTATAGTAGTGGTCGTACTAAATTATAGTGATACACATCAATTATGAAGAGTGAAATGAAATGAAACAAGAAACATAATGAAACAAACTTGCAACACAGTCGTGACAGAATCGGGAATCTTCGAATTTGCTTCTATTAACTTCTTGAATGCAAAAAATCTATTACAATCCTTTCCAAAAAAGTCCAGCCCTGTTCTCTTCTTTTTTTTGATCTATTTATAAAATTTTTCCCTCGTACTCTATTTTCAAAAAGCGCCAGGTGCTTGCCTTTGCGTGATTCGGTGCATATGATACATTTGTCCACAATCTGGGATGCAAGCTGTGAAGGCTTTGTTTGACAGCTGGGAGGAGCGAAATCACTCCATCTCTTCTACTCTAATTTCAAAAAGTGCCAGGTGCTTGTCTTTGCGTGGATTCGGTACATATGATACATTTGTCCACGAACTGGGATACAAGATGTGAAGGCTCTACTTGACAACTGGCCTCAGTGAAATTGCACTCTCGGGCCAACTGCGGAAGTTTAGCACCTATTTGTGCGTCAATGATGTCAAGAGCGCTGAGTTGTGCGCTCGGTTGCATCAAATGTTTATCAACTTGAGCCATGTCTAACCTGACCATCTTGGAGATATCTGTCGAATCTCTTTCATTCTTCTCCTTTAGATCGAGGGAGATCTGATCTATATTAATTTGCCTCAATGTCTCCGAGTCACCTCCATTTTCCATTTCTAGCATCTCGCCATCTATGGCATTGAAAGCTTCTTCTAATGAACTGGTTACTTTTTGAGCCTGCTCCTTGCTTAAGGCAATATTGTGTTCCCAATCTTTTAACAAAATATTACCTCTTGTTTGTTCAACGATGGTGATCCCTGGAGAGTCCGGGGAAAATTTGTTGTTGGTGGCTATCACTGCCTCTTGAAAAGCTACCCGAGTAGCCTCTGCGTTTCTTTCTTTGACAGTCAGATTTTCTGAGATACGATGCATTAACACGCAATCTTCTCGGATCACCCCCACTTTTTCTAACATACTTTGTTGTACAGAAGAGATCCTGCCTCTGATATCGATCACTCGTTATTTAAAACCCTCGACGTCGATCATTTTGCTTTCAGCAACCTCTAACTGAGTTTGCAACCCTGTGATCATACTCCTCTGCTGACTTTCCTGTATCCGACCATCTCGGATTACTGAATTCGCTTGTTCCAACTTGGTTTTGAGGACATCAATTTCCTTTTTATCGGCCAATCAGGCCAGTTCTATTTCTCCACTCGCCCGACTCTTAACATTTTCTGCAGCCGAAGCTACTCGAGCTTTGAGAGTTTTGATCAGGCGATTCTTTATTTTGAGCTGATTTTTCAAGGCCGTGACCGAGAATTGATTCGCCGATGCATACGCTCCTAACATTCCTTCTATCTCTGTGAAGAATTCATCAGTCCTCCTGTTTTTTCCATCTTTCATTACTTTAAATTTTTTAGCAGTTGATCCTTCCTCCTGGTTGAACTCCCTTTTCACAACTGCTTTTCTCTTTTTGTCGAAGAAGAAATCATTGGGAGGAAGTTCTTCTGCTCTGATGGGCCTTAGTTCTTCACTGAAAATCCATTCTTCTCCTATATTTCCTTGCGTTGACTGCAAAGGGGTGACAGAAGTGATGGGTTCCCTGATTTGCTTCCCCGCCTTTCCTGGTGTGCTGAGTGAGTCCTGTTCCTTCGAAGGATCAGAGGTCTTCGTCTTAGTCTCTGGATTATGAGTTTCTGGCGGGTCTGTGTTTCTTACTTCCACCTTTGGACTATGTTCTTTGGGTGGGTCAGTAGTCTCTTTTTCTATTTCAGGATCCTTCTCCTGCTCAGGATTCTTCCCCTGCTCCCCTTCCTAACGTTTTTCGGGGTTAGAAGTTTGGCCCTCAGAACTTTCAACTTCCTTCCCCTTTTCCTCAGAAAGACCCAAACCTCCCAACACAATGGGGAGACATCTTTTCCTATGCTCCTGAAAATTTAAAACAGAGGCCATGTCCTCGGGTTCTAAGGATCTGATCCGAACTAACACTTCCCCATAGGACCTCGCCCCTCGGAAAATATCATCCGAGGGTGAACACTCGTGTTCAAACTTCTTCAACCCACAATTTGATAAATGGGTGCTTACAATTTTCTGAGGATCATGCTTTTTATAATCAATATAGGCCAAACTCAAGTCTTCTAAAGTTGCAGCCTCAGCCTTAGCATGTCCAAAATCCAATAAAGAATAAGAACTTAGCCGAATGGGGAAAAATGACCATACCTTCTTCGATGATGCTTTGAGCTCTTTACTTACTCCGCCGATCACTGTTTATCGAGAAATCTCACAACATGCCAGCTTGTCGGGGATGAACAATGGTAGCGCAAGAGGGGGAACAACAGCTTCGAACACCCTGAAGTAGGAAAACTTGGTTTCTACATACCAGTCCGCGATACCCTTCAGATTTGCAGCAATGCTATCCAAGATGCGAGGTGGCGAACGACCAAAAATGGTGATGTGCAGGGGCACCATCACCCAGTTGAAAATCTCATAAATAAATTCATTTGCTTTATTTTCCCACAGTTTGTCGTGATATTCATGCACAGTTTTTTCTTGGGTTGGACTCCAAGCCCAACTCATCAAAGGGAAAGGTGTCATGGAGCATATCGCGTCCATGATATACGCAAACATGAAGAATGCGGATGGTCCCCCAGCTACTTTCTGCTCCCTGTACTCTATAATCCGGTTGAACAAACTATCCGAGAGTATCTTTGTCCAATTAAATGAGCAACCCTCTGCTACCCGAAATATGAGAGGTACCCACACAATGTAGAAATGCGAAGTATCCTCCCTTTCGAACAGTCGACAAGTCATCATTGCCACATACATATATTGTGGCTCCAGCGAAGCAATTGAATACACGCCCTTGTCATTCGCTTTGAATGTCGCGGAGCGCGAGACCCAGTCCTTTATCAAACCTGGCATAGTTTTGTCATATTCTGTGCATTCCTTCTTTTTGAATTCCTCCAGGAATTCAACATTATATGTGTATTCAGAAGTTGCTGGGAGCTTGTACATGTTTTGGATATGCTCTAGTCTGAAAGTTTCGACCGTGGTCCGTTGGTCACTTATGATAGTTCTGGTGGGTAGGTCGACATGATCCAATGCCCATGGAATCATGTCGAAGTATGGGAGCAATCGTGGTCTGGTTGCAACCAGGTGCATTCCCGACTAAACAACTATTTTGTATTTCGTGTTCAAGTCGTCTTTCTCGTTATCATTGTCATCAGATTCTGAGTAATTCACCAATTCATATTGAAGAATATCTGAAACAAACGACCAATTGGGTACTGAGCCACCAGTCCGAGGTGAAGTATCAGAGATAGTGTCAGAACCTTGCGCTGCGATTTTGACCTTTGCCTTCACAACTTTCTGTGGAGCCATGGCTGAAGCTTGCTTTTTCGCTCTTCTGTGATAGACCTGTGTATACATGCAGAAATTAGTTTGCTCGGAGAAAGGTGAGCTCTGTGTGCTTATGAGAAATGTTAAAATAGGATGAAACTCTCGTATATATTTGAAACTTCTGTAATCTCCGTAATAAGTTTGTCCAATCGCAATTAACAACAAATTGATTGCATAAAAATCCTATCTACTTTATTTGTAGATTTACCCTAATTATCTATTAATGTCACCAATGTTTGGCGGCTTGCCAGTCAGTCGGAGTATGAAAGGTAAAAGTTTCCTCGGGAAATGTGCAAGTCTCGATGCGTGGGACCTATCTCGTTATAATTTAAAATATTCAAAATATATCAACGTTAAAGATTTTTATCGCTTTTCGTTGCATCGAGGATTTCCCTTTAACTTTTTAAGTTTTCAACTCACGAGACTGTGAGTACCGATTTTGATTTAAAATATAATCGTGATTTAAAGCATGATTAATTTCCTAATCATTTTACTCACGGTATCGTGACTCGGAATTTCGAAGATAAAATTTTGGGAGATTAGTATGCCGAGTTACGAAACTACGAGAAATCGACAATTAAGACTTAATTAGGATTAAGAGAACTTGGATTAGGTGACTCATAAATCATACTATAATCACATCGTGGTTTCGTGAGTCAGAGTTTTAGACATCATAATTTTCGAAAAGATATCGCCGAGTGGCGATGTGCCGAGAACCAAATTTAACCATGGTTAGTTTTTAACCCTTAGTCCTTGACCAAGGTGTCCACAAAAGTTATCGCGTTCTCAGATATCGGGGCTATAAAAACAAAAACTTAGGTTCGACGAATGCTGAGGCGCGAATTTCCGAAAACGCATACTCATGAGTTAAGAGTTTTACCTTAGTTAATGTTTTGCGCTAAAAAACAAAAACGAATTCGCAGTTTCACGTCTCGGGACTTATGAATTCAAAGATTGAAGTATCCGGCTTGCGATATCCCAAAATAAAACAAAAGAGAAACATACTTGCAAAAAATGGATCTTTTTTGAAAGTGAAAAAAGCGTTGCTATCCAGGCGACAAGGTTTCAGAGTTTTAAGATTTCAGAAGGAAAAGAAAAACAAACTTTAGATCTCAAGTATCAAAAATTGAAAATTGCGCGAGGTGAAAAACAAGGGCAGCTCCAACATAGGCTCCAACTAGGGATCCCGCTTCCCTGTGAGGCAGAAAGAACAGTAGACCAGGTGCCAATATTGGGTAAATGGAGTCATAGGCTAAAATCAACAGAAAAATTCAAGGAAAAAGATAGAAAGGGGGAGGAAATCTTCGCTTGGTACCCCAGAAATTTTTTCGAACTCAGATACTCTTTCCAAACACAGCTGAAGTCACTTCCACAACTTTCCCTTTCTCACTACTAAAATAGGAGACGCTTTAAGAAAGTTAAAATGACCCTAGGATATTCAACAGATCTTACGATTCTCAGCTTGCATTAGAAGATTGCTATTATACAATTTTAAATTGGGAAGTCCCATCGGAATTTGGGGAAATGATCAGGCTTTCAGAAAGTGTTGGTTACCAGAGTAGATTGATATTTATGTGTAACAAACTTACAGATCTCTCAGACATTACTTCACTGCCAGCGAGCCTGTTCAGTACCCCGGTGAAGTTGTCTGACCCCTTTTTTTACTGAATTTCTTTTCACCACTTCGGAAAATATTTATGCGTTTAAACGCTAGGACGAGGGCAATCATTTCTGAATTTCCTTTCATCGTCTTAATGGACTAGGTGGGGGCAATCATTTCTGAATTTACTTTCACCACCTGTCTTAGTATTTATTTTTAAAACACGAAGATGGGAGCAATCAATTTTTATCAGGGCTGAGATCTGTGTAATATTTTTTATCAGAGGTCTGT
>JZKD02S1707952.1:77256-88704 GCA_000966675.3 Picea glauca
CTTATTTATTACTGCTCATTATTGGATAATAATTCTACATTGATATAACATTTGAAGAAAAAGGATTAAAATTACGTTATTACTGATTCACCCCCCCCTCTCAGTAATCCAACAGGAATTGCTTCCACCCACTTTGTAAAATAATCTGTGGCTGTTAAGATCCACTTATGCTGAGCACTGGAATGGGGATTAATTTCCCCTATGAATTCTAATCCCCATTGTTGAAATGGGGCTTCAGTTTTGACTGGAACGAGTGGCAGTGCAGGGAGTTTCTGCTTACCAACGAATATTTGACATGGGTAAGAGGCGCGTACTTTGGTATTGACGTCCGAAAATAGTTTTGGCCAAAAGTATCCGGCCCTCAGGATCTTGTAGGCTGTGGCTCTCCATGCATGGTGTCCTCCACAGATTCCTTCGTGAAATTCTTCCATAACCCGTAGAGTTTCCGACTCAACCAAACAGACTAGTAAGAACCCGAGTGGATCCTTCCAATATAGTTGATTTTCAGAGATGCAATATTTTGCAGCATGGAGTTTTAAATTTTTGGATTTGGCTGGTGTTAGTCCATCTAGGCATTTCAGGTTTAACAAATAAAAAACTATATCTTTATACCATCCTGATGACATGAATTTTTCTTCAACCTTGCTTGGATGTGTCTGGTCATCTGGCTCTTGCAAATGTGTGTCTCCATCTTATCCTTGTAGGCAATTGATGTCAAGAGCTCTAAGGTTTGACTCAACCAAGAGTTTGGCCAGACCCTGCCCCTTTATCAATTTAGTAGGCTTGACTTCCAGCTCAAATTCTTGTATTTTAGCGAGCCAACGCCCTCGTTTTCCATCACTATCTGGCTGTACCAATATATCTTTCACAACACTGGTTGGTACGTAAGCGATAATTTTTGAATGCAGGATGTAAGTTCTAAATGCCTTAAGCGCTTTCACCATTGCGTACGCCTGTTTTTCTATTATATCATATTTTAGTTTGGCGTCTCTAAGGATATTGCTAAAAAACGCGATCAGGCGTTCAAAGCCTTCATCATCTTTTTGCAGTAATACCGCGGCGATAGTATGTTCAGAAGCGAATGAGAAGATGAGGAAATCTTTCAAGTAATCTGGGCTTATTAACATAGGTGCTTCACTGATGACTTTTTTAATATGCTCGAATGACGCTTTAGCCTCGGTCGTCCAATTTACTCTGCTATCCTTTTTTAGCATTCCTGTGATCAATTTGACAATATCAACAAAATTTGGTACAAACCTTCGTAAAAAATTTATTGTACCTAAGAAAGATTGAATTTCTTTTACGTTCCTAGGAATCCTGATAGTTTGTATTGCTTCAACCCTCTTAGGATCGATCCTGATCCCATCTTTAGATACGATATGCCCCAGAAGCTTACCTTCTTGCATAGCGAAATGTGATTTCTTTGGGTTGAAATATAGGCCATACCTGCGGCATTTTTCGAAAGTCTGTTTTAAATGGATCAAATGTTCTTCATCGGTTTTAGAGAAAACCGTTAAATCGTCAAGGTAGATTACTACGAATTTGTCTCTTTCTCCGACAAAAGAGATGTCCATAGCATGCTGGAATGTAGCTCCTACATTCATCAAACCAAAAGGCATTTTATCATACATGAATGTACCCCATGGTGTGGTGAAAGCGGTTTTTTCTCTGTCTAGCTCGTTCATGGCGATTTGGTTGTACCCAGAAAATCCATCTATCATAGACATTCGATTTGCTCCAACTACCCTTTCCAGGATGTGGTCCATTTTAGGGAGCGGATAGTTATCCTTAAGAGAGGACCTGTTCAAGTTTCGGAAATCCACACATAGTCTGATTTCTCCGTTCTTTTTTTTGACAGGGACTAAATTTTCCACCCAGTCTGAGTACCTTAGTGGTACAATTATTTTCGTGTCTAAAAGATTCTTAACTTCCTTTTCAATGACGGGCAACAAAATGGGGTTAAATTGCCTAAGATTTTTCCTAAAAGGCTTGACCCCGGGCTTCAACGGTATCTTGTGCTCAATTACGGAAGTATCATACGTTCTAAGTTCTTCATAGTACCAGGCGAAAACATCTGTATACTGTTTGAGTAGGTATCTGTATTGGTCTTTTACCTTGGGAGGGAGGAATTTAGATATCTTTACTATCCTGGCTTCTTCTTTAGTTCCTATGTCGCAATCCTCCACTTCTTCTGGTTGGGGCTGCAAAGTGGATTTCACAGGTATGTTGTTCTGATCGAAGAGACTTTCTAAAGGAATTAAGCCTTTCAGGATTTGATTGTTTTTAAGGATCAACATGTGATGATCTGCTATTTTATCTCGAAAGGTTTCAGGATCTTCACCCTCTTGCATAATCCACATCGGGTCGTTTTGGTTTTCTTGGTCTGGATGAGTTTCAGAGAACTCACCTATTGCCATAAGAAATTTCTGAATTTGCTCGCCATCTTCAAAGATCTGCCAGTGTCTGACATTGTCAGGTATAGAGGGTTTATATCTGATTTCAATATGATATTTCAGTTTAACGTTCTTGGGAGGAGAAAAGGTTGAGGCTGCCTTAGCCAATGCGTCAACATGTAGATTCTCTGTGCGAGGAACAAAATGGACTTTTATAGATGAGAAAAAATTCTCCATCAAATCCCAAGCACAATTTCTGTATGTTCTTATTCTGGGGTGCTTGGCTTGGTATTGTTGGTTTATTTGTCTTACTATCAATTCAGCGTCAGCGTAAACCTCCAAGTTTTTTATTTTTAACTTCTTTGCAGCCTCTAAACCTAAGATTAATGCTTCATACTCACATACGTTATTGGTGTAATCTATATCCCACTGCAAATGATATGATAAAGGAACAATAAACTTACCTTCAGGTGCTACTAAAAGTATGCCAGCACCAGCTCCTTCAGAAGACGAAGCGCCATCGAAGTACATTTTCCATATACCATTTTTGCATAGTTCTTCAGTCAAGGGGATAAGCTCTTCTTGATTCATATCAAATTCTTCTGGACACCCATATAAACCATCATCAAATGAAAATATGCAATTTTCCAAATCTTGGTCTGCAACGTAAATGGGAAAGTTATTTGGATTCTGAGGATCACTGACAGTATACGCCAATCTTGTTTCTCTGTACAACCGGGTAAACTGACCACCGAATATAGGAATTGTGGCATATGACATGTACAATTGTAGAGAACCCCCCAACTTGGCTCCCCATGATCTGGATAATAACATACCATATTTGGGAGGAATATCCGCAATAACCACATCCATCAAAATACTCTTGACTGGGACCTGAGCCAGGGTAACAACCAGGTCTTTTATCATCCCCATACATTTAACCTTTCTCGAATCGAAAGAGTATAGGTATCCATAGGGTCTAGTGATATGGATGCCCAACCTCTCCATTATAATTTTGGGCATAACATTATGTGAAGCCCGGGAGTCTAACATACAGTTATGCAATAACAAATCATGTATATTCAGGGTGATATAGAAAGGAGTGACATTATCCTTAGATCCCTCAAAATGAGGACCAAAGGTGATGTTAGGCCTGTCATCTTCTAGGTTGATAACATCAGAGTGACTTTCTGATTCATAGACACCCATTATTTTAACGATTTGCTTCCGATAAGTGGGGTTTTTTGCTAATTCTACCAAAGGAATCGGTATCTTAATTTTATTTAGTTCATTTTCGAAATTGAAAGATAAATTTACCCTGTCTGTTTCTTTGGTTAAGACTTCTGAGCTTTTCTTTTCCGACTTATTTGTCTGGACTGCTTTATCACTCGTGATTTTAGCCGAAGATATAACTTTTTCTACTGGTTCAGTTTCCCTTGTTTGGGTTTCAACTTTTTTCACGTTGGATTCTTGAGTTTTTGTTACTTTGATTTTATTGCTGGGTAACAATGTTTCTTCTGAAGGAGGTTCATGAGCTTGACCCATTTGAAGGATTCTTTTAGGTTGGTCAGTTGAGGTGGTCTTATTTTTTGATCTTAGATTGTATTTGGGTTGAAAATCAACCGCTATCATTTCGGTTTCTGGCTGAGATACGCAGAGGTCGGGATGATCACTTTCTTCATCTTGATTAGAAGGTTGAGAAGTATTTAAATATTTCTCATAGTCTTCCTTGGTAAAAAATGACTGGGGACATTCATCACCAAAACACGCGACTTCATCTTACGAATCTCCGAAATCTTGGAGGTCATTTGCCCCTATAAAATTTTCGTTTTTTAGTTGAGCTTGTATTTTTTGATCTTCATTCTTTATTTGCCTTTGTTGATTTTGGGGATTTGGGTTTCTCTTGAAGTCCCTTCTATTAGAAGAATCAAATTTAGCCTGATCCAACTCCATCCTAGATATTTTGTTAGACAGTTCTTTAATTATTCGGGCCATATCGTCTACTCTGTCATCAGTATATCTATTTGACCCCGAAGGACCCGCTGGTTCCTTATAGCGTCTATTTTCTCGGTTGACTGTTTCTACTTTAGTCTTTAACTTGCCAGAAGCCATCATATTAGATTCTATTTCGACAACATCGTCTTGCATTCTATTTAGGGTGGCTTCTCTTCTTTCTCGCAAAAGTAGGGAAAAATCAGGTTTGAAAGCTCCCACAAAGGTCACTTTGGCTGAGGGTTCGGAAGGTTTAACAATGACTGAAATTTTATTATACAGTTTGTTAAACCTCATAATAAATTCCATAACTGTTTCCGAATTCTTTTTCTTAAGAGACCCAAAATCGGTAAGGTAGTATAAGTGATATTTCCGCTCTCCCCATTGTCTGAGGAAAGCATCTTCCAATGCATCATATGTCCGAATAGAAGCTGCAGGAAGGCTCCTAAACCAAGTTCGGACCTGTCCTTCAAAGGTCTGTACAAGGAGTCTCGAATAAACATCCTCGTGCTCAATACCACAGATGTCTGCGAACTGGTCAAAGAAGTTTATATGCTCGACTGCGGTTAGATCTCCCTCCCCAGTGAAATTAGGAAGATTTTTGATGTAGTTGTCAGGTAAATCATGGAGGTGAATGGGTAAAATTAGGGGAGCGTATCTCACTGCTACTTTTGAAAATACTCTGGGAGGAGGGACATTACCTCCTCCTCCGAAGCCTGCCATCGACTTGGGAGTAGGAAATGAGGGTGTAACACACTCCTTTGAATCAGGTGAAACTGGGAAGTTCTGTTGAATAAAGGCTGGTATGTCAAATGACAACGATCTTTCTAAAGGACCTTTTCCCTTGTTTATAGATGGGAAAGTCTGATGGATCTCACTCCTAAATTCAGAGTAGTTTGTTTTCGAATCTCTGGTATCAGACAAAGGACTACAGGAAGTAGGAGGTTCTGAAGGGAATTTAGTCTTTAAAAGTGGGTTTTTGGGTTTATGAACGGTAGCGGTTGCCTCAGACGAGCCTCTCGCTTTTAATTTTTTTTCAGGATCATTAACAGGCGTAATCAGCTTGCCATCCGGGTTCTGTCTGGTATGCCTTCTACCAGACGCCAGTTTGTGTTTCGGTGGAGTCGCCAAGTGAAATATTTAAAAAAGCCTTAAAACGGTGTGCACTCTATGTTCACTATCAAAGAGTAACACTATCAATGAAATAGTTTTTCGTTTTCCCAGGGAAAAGATTTCGTAACTTCGTTCCCTGGAAACGACACCAGAAAGATGTTGTTCCTGAGTCTGTACTTAAGGCTTTAAAGTACAGTGTCAAGGCATCCAAAAGTATACTAAAGGTTGATAAAGGATTACACTAACCTTCGGTATGGGAAACTAATGATGATTTCTACGTTCCTGCTGTCTAGCTTCCAACTGTTCCTGAGTAGTAATATCTTGTTCAATGGCTGCCCATGAACGTTCTAATTCATCCCGGGTGTTAGCAGTTTTAAGGATTGTATCAAAGAGATTTAAAGCAATATGATTTTGATTAGAGAATCCGGGTTGAATATCAGGTTGAGTAGCTGCAGGGACAGTCATTTGAGGAAAAAATACCCGTGTGGAAACGATTTAGGGAGAAATTTTAACGCTGTTTCGATTTGGTCAGAATAAGAGAAATTTTTGCATGAAGAACAAAATAGGAATGTAAACTGAAGGCCCTTTCCCGTAACTGTATTATTTTTAGTGAAAGATGTGGAATGAGAGAAAAAAACATTTAGCTGTAGATAACGTGAGGCTCCTGTCAATAGAAAACTCACACATACACAAAAGAAGAAATTAACATCGAAATAATTGACATAGTATAAATGAATATAAAATTTTGTAAATGCAAATTGGTCTTACACCTACTGATAGTTGGTGCAGAGGAAAGACAAGAAACAATTACAGAAAGATGAAAACCCTTCACTATAGTAGTGGTCGTACTAAATTATAGTGATACACATCAATTATGAAGAGTGAAATGAAATGAAACAAGAAACATAATGAAACAAACTTGCAACACAGTCGTGACGGAATCGGGAATCTTCGAATTTGCTTCTATTAACTTCTTGAATGCAAAAACTCTATTACAATCCTTTCCAAAAAAGTCCAGCCCTGTTCTCTTCTTTTTTTTGATCTATTTATACAAATTTTCCCTCGTACTCTATTTTCAAAAAGCGCCAGGTGCTTGCCTTCGCGTGATTTGGTGCATATGATACATTTGTCCACAATCTGGGATGCAAGCTGTGAAGGCTCTGTTTGACAGCTAGGAGGAGCGAAATCACTCCATCTCTTCTACTCTAATTTCAAAAAGTGCCAGGTGCTTGTCTTTGCGTGGATTCGGTACATATGATACATTTGTCCACGAACTAGGATACAAGCTGTGAAGGCTCTGCTTGACAACTGGCCTCGGCGAAATAGCACTCTCGGGCCAACTGTGGAATTTTAGCACCTATTTGTGCATCAATGATGTCAAGAGCGCTGAGTTGTGCGCTCGGTTGAATCAAATGTTTATCAACTTGAGCCATGTCTAACCTGACCATCTTGGAGATATCCGCTGAATCTCTTTCATTTTTCTCCTTTAGATCGAGGGAGATCTGATCTATATTCATTTGCCTCAATGTCTCCGAGTCACCTCCATTTTCCATTTCTAGCAGCTCGCCATCTATGGCATTGAAAGCTTCTTCTAATGAACTGGTTACTTTTTGAGCCTGCTCCTTGCTTAAGGCAATATTGTGTTCCCAATCTTTTAACAAAATATTACCTCTTGTTTGTTCAACGATGGTGATCCCTAGAGAGTCTGGGGAAAATCTGTTGTTGGTGGCTATCACTGCCTCTTGAAAGGCTACCCGAGCAGCCTCTGCGTTTCTTTCTTTGACAGTCATATTTTCTGAGATACGATGCATTAGCATGCAATCTTCTCGGATCACCCCCACTTTTTCTAACATACTTTGTTGTACAGAAGAGATCCTGCCTCTGATATCGATCGCTTGGGATTTAAAACCCTCGACGTCGATCATTTTGCTTTCAACAACCTCTAACTGAGTCTGCAACCCTGTGATCATACTCCTCTGGTGACTTGCCTGTATCCAACCGTCTCGGATTACTGAATTCGCTTGTTCCAACTTGGTTTTGAGGACATCAATTTCCTTTTTATCGGCCAATCAGGCCAGTTCTATTTCTCCACTCGCCTGACTCTTAGCATTTTCTGCAGCCGAAGCTACTCGAGCTTCGAGAGTTTTGATCAAGCGATTCTTTCTTTTGAGCTGATTTTTCAAGGCTGCGACCGAGAATTGATTCGCCGATGCATACGCTCCTAGCGTTCCTGCTATCTCTGTGGTGAATTCATAAGTCCTCCTGTTTTTTCCATCTATCATTACTTTAAATTTTTTAGCAGTTGATCCTTCCTCTTGGTTGAACTCCCTTTTCACAATTGATTTTCTCTTTTTGTCGAAGAAGAACTCATTGGGAGGAAGTTCTTCTGCTCTGATGGGCCTTAGTTCTTCACCAAAAATCCATCATTCTCCTATATTTCCTTGCATTGATTGCAAAGGGGTGACAGAAGTGATGGGTTCCCCGATTTGCTTCCCTGCCTTTCCTGGTGTGCTGAGTGAGTCCTATTCCTTCAGAGGATCAGAGGTCTTCGTCTCAGTCTCTGGATTCTGAGTTTCTGGCGGGTTTATGTTTCTTACTTCCACCTCTGGACTATTTTCCTTGGGTGGGTCAGTAGTCTCTTTTTCTGTTTCGGGATCCTTCTCCTGCTCGGGATTCTTCCCCTGCTCCCCTTCCTGACGTTTTTCGGGCCCTCAGAACTTTCAACTTCCTTCCCCTTTTCCTCAGAAAGACCCAAAGCTCCCAGCACAACGGGGAGACATCTTTTCCTATGCTCCTGAAACTTTAAAACAAAGGCCATGTGCTCGGGTGCTAAGGATCTGATTCGAACCAGCACTTCCCCATAGGACCTCGCCCCTCGGAAAATACCATTCGAGGGTGAACACTCGTGTTCAAACTTCTTCAACCCACAATTTGATAAATGGGTGCTTACAATTTTCTGAGGATCATTCTTTTTATACTCAATATAGGCCAAACTCAAGTCTTCTAAAGTTGCAGCCTCAGCCTTAGCATGTCCAAAATCCAATAAAGAATAAGAACTTAGCCGAATGGGGAAAAACGACCATACCTTCTTCGATGATGCTTTGAGATCTTTACTTAATCCACCGATCACTATTTGTCGGGTAATCTCACGACATGCCAGCTTGTTGGGGATGAACAATGGTAGCGCAAGAGGGGGAACAACAACTCCGAACACCCTGAAGTAGGAAAACTAGGTTTCTACATACCAATCCGCGATACCCTTCAGATTTGCAGCAATGCTATCCGAGATGCGAGGTGGCAAACAACCAAAAATGGTGATGTGCAGGGGCACCATCACCCAGTTGAAAATCTCATAAATAAATTCATTTGCTTTATTTTTCCACAGTTTGTCGTGATATTCATGCATAGTTTTTTCTTGGGTTGGACTCCAAGCCCAACTCATCAAAGGGAAAGGTGTCATGGAGCATATCGCGTCCATGATATACACAGAAATGAAGAATGCGGATGGTCCCCTGGTTGCTTTCTGCTCCCTGTACTCTATAATCCGATTGAACAAACTATCCGAGAGTATCTTCGCCCAATTAAATGAGCAACCCTATGCTACCCGAAATATGAGAGGTACCCACGCAATGTAGAAATGCGAAGTATCCTCCCTTCCGAACAGTCGACAAGTCATCATTGTCACATACATATATTGTGGCTCCAACGAAGCAATTGAATACATGCCCTTGTCATTCGCTCTGAATGTCGCAGAGCGCGAGACCCAGTCCTTTATCAAACCTGGCATAGTTTTGTCATATTCTGTGCATTCCTTCTTTTTGAATTCCTCCAGGAATTCAACATTATATGTGTATTCAGAAGTTGCTGGGAGCTTGTACATGTTTTGGATATGCTCTGGTATGAAAGTTCCGACCGTGGTCCGTTGGTCACTTATGATAGTTCTGGTGGGTAGGTCGACATGATCCAATGCCCATCGGATCATGTCGTAGTATGGGAGCAATCGTGGTCTGTTTGCAACCAGGTGCATTCCCGACTGAACAACTATTTTGTATTTCGAGTTCAAGTCGTATTTCTCGTTATCATTGTCATCAGAGTCTGAGTAATTCACCAATTCAGATTGAAGAATATCTGAAACAAACGACCAGTTGGGTACTGAGCCGCCAGTTCGAGGTGAAGTATCAGAGATAGTGTCAGAACCTTGCGCTACGATTTCGACCTTTGCCTTCGCATCTTTCCGTGGAGCCATGGCTGAAGCTTTCTTTTTCGCTCTTCTGTGATAGACCTGTGTATACATGCAGAAATTAGTTCGCTCGAAGAAACGTGAGCTCTGTGCGCTTATGAGAAATGTTAAAATAGGATGAAACTCTCGTATATATTTGAAACTTCTGTAATCTCCGTAATAAGTCTGTCCAATCACAATTAACAACAAATTGATTGCGTAAAAATCCTATCTACTTTATTCGTAGATTTACCTTAATTATCTATTAATGTCATCAATGTTTGGCGGCTTGCCAGTCAGTCAGAGTATGAAAGGAAAAAGTTTCCTCGAGAAATGTGCAAGTCTCGATGCGCGGGACCTATCTCGTTATAATTTAAAATATTCAAAATATAGCAACGTTAAAGATTTTTCTTGCTTTTCGCTGCATCGGGGATTTCCCTTTAACTTTTTAAGTTTTCAACTTGCGAGACTGCGAGTACCGATTTTGATTTAAAAGATAATCGTGATTTAAAGCATGATTAATTTCCTAATCATTTTACTCGCGATATCGCGACTCAGAATTTCGAAGATAAAATTTTGGGAGATTAGTATGCCGAGTTACGAAACTGCGAGAAATCGACAATTAAGACTTAATTAGGATTAAGAGAACTTGGATTAGGTGACTCATAAATCATACTATAATCACATCGTGGTTTTGTGAGTTGTAGTTTTAGACATCATAATTTTCGAAAAGATATCGTCGAGTGGCGATGTGCCGAGAACCAAATTTAACCATGGTTAGTTTTTAACCCTTAGTCCTTCACCAAGGTTACCAACAAATTTATCGTGTTCTCGGCTCTTGGGGCTATAAAAACAAAAACTTAGGTTCGACGAATGCCGAGGCACGAATTTCCGAAAACGCATACTCATGAGTTAAGAGTTTTACCTTAGTTAATGTTTTGCGCGAAAAAACAAAAACGAATTCGCAGTTTCGGGTCTCGGGACTTATGAATTCAAATATTGAAGTATCTGGCTTGCGATATCCCGAAATAAAACAAAAGAGAAACATACTTGCAAAAAATGGATCTTTTTTGAAAGTGAAAAAAGAGTTGCTATCCAGGTGACAAGGTTTCAGAGTTTTAAGATTTTGGAAGGAAAAGAAAAACAAACTTTAGATCTCAAGTATCAAAAATTGAAAAATTGCGCAAGGTGAAAAACAAGGGCGGCTCCAACATATGGTACAGGTTGATTACATGTTGGTGCATCGTTGATGCACTTGTTTATGGTACAGGTTGATTACAGGTTGATGCATGGTTCATATTTATTGGTACAGGTTTACAATGGTATATCTCATAGGGATAGTGTGACAGTGGTTCCATCATTCTACTTCTAGTTCAGGGTGGCAGGACGGGGCAAGGACAGGTGGTTGTAGCCACCTTCCGATTGTAGTCAGAGAACATTGGGAGTTGTAGCCTCCTTCTTGTTGTAGCCAGAGAATTGGGGAGTTGGAGCTTCCCTCAGGTTGTAGCCTGAGAAACTAGGGGGTTGAAGCATCCTTCCAGTTGCCTCTGGAAAACAAAGTAAGTTGGTGCTTCCAATGAATGTAATTCTTCAAGACATATAAGAAAAAGCATTCGATGGTTTTATCCCGATTTGGGTTTCCACGTAAAACACTAGTGTACTGTGTATGTGTGTGATTGTTTATTTCTTACTGCTCATTATTGGATAATAATTCTACATTGATATAACATT
>JZKD02S1707963.1:80490-100573 GCA_000966675.3 Picea glauca
AACCAAGGATGGAAAAACCGGACAGGGGGATACTCCAATAGGACCTCATCACACAAGAAAAAATCAACGTCTATTGATACTAGCAGCAGGGAACAAACCACAACAAATGGAGAACCTCAGACAAGATTATTCCTCAGAAGAATGAGATACCTGCAACAACAATAAAAGAGGTGGAGGAGGAACTGGGAAGACATAAAATAACAGTAATGGAAGGAGAAGACCAATTAAGGTGGGGAAAAAAGGATAGAGGGGAATTCAACCTAAAAGAAGTCTGGCACTATATGGCGGAGCCAGACTAACACGACCTAGCGCAACACTAGGATAAGCTCTGGAACAACCCCTAATGGCCAAATATTAAGATCTTCCAGTGGCTAATATTACACAATCGCATCCTAACTTGGGATAACCTAAGGAAAAGAGGTTTCACTGGTCCGTCAAGATGTCATCTATGTCAAACTTAGGAAGAAACAACCAACCATGTCTTCGACAAATGCACCTACACTGCAGAAATTTGGGACTGGGCAACAAGTATCTTTCGTTAGTCAGACAGGATCTGTGGTAACATAGCCGCAACAATCAAGCTCTGGAGAGAAAAATACAACGACCAAGAAAAGGTGAACCTCTATTGGATCCTCACCCCAAGAATTATCATATGGTCGACATGGAAGGAAAGGAACAGGGGCATTTTCAAAAATCAAAGTTGGCCACAAGGGAATATCAAGGAAACAATAACCTCCATGATACGCGAGACGGTGATGAGAAGAAACTGTCAGGAGGGTAGCGTGCAACCCACTGATCAAGATTCGAGAGTCCTACAGGTTTTCCAACTAACCTGTGGGTGCAACTCCAATCCAAACAGACAATAGTCGGAACTCCAAGTAGGTGAGCGCAATTGGAAACCACCACCTCCAGGCTCTCTCAAGTTGAATTTTGATGGGGCGGCGAAAGGCAAACCAGGAAGAATAGGTATGGGAGGAGTAATCAGGGACAATAAAGGGAACATCATATGACTATACATGGGGGGCCTGGGCAAATCTACCAATAACGTTGTAGAATTCAGGGCCCTGGAGACAAGTCTGGAGATTCTGAACAGGGAGGGGATGATGAACACCATAGTGGAAGGAGACTCCGCGCTAGTCATCAACACAATGAGAAAACTCCAAAATAGTACTAGAATAGGAAATATCCAGAGGCACTGGTGATTGGCCTACCTATTGAAAAAAATCCAGTACCACTTGCGGATAGAGATCAATGTGGAGTTGCGCTGGGTGAGGAGGTCAACAAATGGACTGGTGGAAAAAATAGAAAATGAGGGGGTCGAGAACGAAGGTCCAGAATTGGACAGAATCCGGAGCAACATCCTACAAGGTCAATTCTGAGCAGACCGCACCCAACTTGCAGAAAAAGTCTGGGATAACGGAAGTAGTACGGAAGATTATGACAAGAATGGAGGCACAACAGACACTGTAAGACACGTAGGTCCCATACAGAATCTTATGGCCCACCAATCAAATAAGGTTGCAAATGCAAATGGAGATCACACATCAGGCGAAGGTACGACACCACAGCCCCATCAATAAAAAGAAGTACAAAAGTTACCCATTGGAAAGAAGAAGAGATAAATCGGAGGCGGCAAAGGACAATGGACCTAACTCGCAGGTGGAAAAGGATGATGGATGACAGGTCTCACCAGAGCCAAGTAGGAACACACCTCACCCAAGTACCGATATGGGACCGGGAAAGGGATGGCGTACAATGAGTAGGGCAGAGCATTGGTGTAGGGATAATGACAGGGTCATCAAATGCACACGCTCTGGGGCAGAGTCTTTTGACTAGCATGACCACCTTGATGAGCAAATCATGATTGTAAGGATGGGACCACAATTGGGTTGGCTCCATAAAGGTTGGGACACCAGAACATATCACAGAACAAGGCATCAAAATTATAGGGGCCACCTTACTTATCGTAAGGAGGTGTAGTGAAACAGGGAAAGAACCTAATGTAAGAACCACCACCTATAAGTTAACACGGTACGCATGAAGAAAACTAGTAGCAAGAGAGGCCCCCAGGGAATGGAACCTCCACAGAGCGCCCGCTGGATGACAAGAATTGAACAAGCGGCCAGGGATGCAAGGAGCACCTTCCTCACGAAGGTAGACACCAAGGGGAAGACGATTGTTAAAAGATGGGAGGGAGAAATTAACAATGCTCGCAGGGGAAAAGCATGGTCAACACTAACCTAGGAAGCAGGGGGGATAGGGGACCCCAGAACCACACAATCGAGGATAACCCTCTACCACAGGACGGTGGAGGAAGCTTGGAGAACCAAAATGATGATAGGTAAGATGTGTGTGAACCGAGGGAAGACCAACATGATTGAAACCAAAGAGCAGAAGAAAGAGCGGACGAGAATTCTCAACCGCCTCAGCAACCTAGAGATGGGGATAAAAAGGCTAGTAGAGGACCAGAAAAGACAACAGGAGAAGCTGGAGCGGATGGCAGGACAATTTCATCTCTATCTACGCTAAGTCCACCATATAGATATCACTCCATCCAACAGTAATAGAACCCCAACTTGCATCAAAAAGCTATGTTTGGTGGAATAGAGGGAGGAGGACGCGACACAGTAGAAAGGGGACGCAGAGCACCCCATCAACCTAGAATAGCGCAGGACCCACCCAAACCTTGTCTCTCAGAGTAGGAGCTCACTCCACTATGTTCAGACTTTTTTTATTTCTTTTGATGAAGTTTTTAGACTGGATTATGGTAGCCTTGGTTGTTTTCCCGTTGTGGCGACCCATACACTTTTTGTTTATTTTTAGATACTGCACTCCAAGGACCCCAGGTCTGGTTTCCATTAAGGCAGATCCTCGGAATCCTTGCATCAGTTTTGTACTATAACCTTATAAAGAAATATAGATTCACACACTCATTTACAAAAAAAAAAAACTCTCAGAAACTTAAGTGCCAACAACAATTTCAACAACAACCTATATAATAGATTTAGTAGCCTCTCTACAATCTAACAACTAGAGAGCCAACAAACTCTACTTGGAAACAATAAAAAGATTTTATACAAGAGGGCTTTTCGAGCTCTTTCCTCCAACTATTCTAAAGTTATCCTATCGAATTAAAAGCTATCAACTACTTAGAATTTATTACAATAAATATTTGTGACAGATAGATCAGATCGAACACATCGAATCTGTATTGCACTCTTCATTAAAAGGAAATACATTCTACGATGTCTTCATGAAATCATCCAACTCTACACCATTAAAAACATTCTTTAATTACAATCTCTTTTCAAAATATTTGTGTGATACGCTCTCTTCAAAATTTAAATTTCTTCAAAATGTGCTCTAGTGCGCCTAGTTGTCCTCTGCTTGTACTTTGCTGACGATGCTCCATCAACTTTCATTAACTAGTCTCAATTTATAAATATATGAGATACATATTATTATGTGCTTCCTCCTTGTTTGATTTTATATTTATAAAGTTGTTTGGATGTTTATAATCTTCCTTAAATTCGATAATCTTTCTCATATAGCCAAGCAAGATATATTAATATTTCATACACATTTTTTTATTTAAGCTTTAAATTAAAATCTACATTATATTTTTTTCTTTAATTAATCTTTTATATAATTTCAAGTGTATATATTTAACTCCATTTTAAACATTAAAAAACAAAAAAATTATTCATCAATCAATTTTTATTTATAAAAATAATATTTTTTAAAATTATTACTATTATATATAATATCAAAATATACAATTGATTTATATTTATTTATCCTTATTTTTTCTCAACATTGATATTAATAGATAAATCTGTGAAGTGCTTATCAAAATCCTTCTATAATAACTACTCCGGCATCCAAACAAACTTAGACTCTACATTCTTCATGAAAATCTTTCACCTATGAATATAAATGGAAATGATATTCATAACCCAAACACTTGCTAGTGAGAATTACTCATTTTAACTTTTTCTTTAACTAAATACTTTCTGATTTTATTTTAAAATATAAATATCAATTCATAATATAATAAAATCCAAATTCCAACTTTACATAAGAACAATCGACAGCAATTGATTCTTCGTACGATGATTTATTGAATAATGTTAGTCCGTCATTGGTGTGATTGATAAAAGGATATCATTCAAAAGTGATCAATTTGTCTTAGTTGCCACTAACTTAAAAAGGAAAGTATTTCAAAGGGACCCTGTATTTGCCCACTTCTTTTCAAAAGCGTTCATTGTCATTAATAAACATACCAATTTGTTGGACATACATCACGTCGATATATGTACCAAGAGAGAAAATTGACCATCCAATACCTGTTCCTCCTATGGGAGGAAGCCAAAGCCAGATGAAAAAAATGCACACACGGGGAGATAGGACACCTAGGAGTGAAAGCCGACGAGGGACAATCGCAACCATCACCCAAACAGACGAGAAGGAAAAAAAGGCAAGAAATCAAACATCATAGCACTATAGGAGTTGGGAGCGCTACTGATAAACTCGGGTAAGATCAAGAAACTCTTTCCCCACTCTCCCCCACATGTTTAAAAATGAAGGTTATAACTTGGAATATAAGAGGCCTAGACAGCCCAAGAAAACAAAGAATCCTTAGGAATAATCTAAAGCAAGAGCAACCGGATCTCTGTTTTATTCAAGAGATGAAATGTACTACAGACAGAATGGAGGCAATCATTAAACAACACTAGCGTAAGTACAATATGGTAGCCATCGAATACCACCAAAGGTGAGGTGGCATAATCACTCTGTGGTACCCAAAAATCCTAAATTTAATAGCAGCCAAGGAAACTAGGTACACCCTAACAGTATGCATGCAAATCATAGGAAATGTTGAGGAGATTCTATGCACAAATGTGTATGGGCCCCACGGGCCAGAGGAAAGAAAGGAATGATTTGAGACCTAGAATATATAAAAGGTTGAGCCACTAACCTCCACTGGATACTAGCAGGGGACTTCAACATTATCGCCTCCCTTGCGGAAAAGAAGGGTGGTACGAGAAGATTAGATCTGGATGCGGAGGAGTTTTCAAATTTTATAGACAGAGCGGAGATGGTAGACCTCCAAACCAAGAATGGAAAGTTCACCTAGACCAATAAACATATGAACCAGTTCCAGGTAGCTACAAGACTTGACCGATTCCTTATATCAGATTCAATCATCATGTAGGGGCTAACCTTAGACTGCAACATCATCCCCTGGGGTGGATCTGATCACTGGCTAGTACAACTGGAAGGAAGATTCAAAACAACATCTAAGAATAGACCCTTTACATTCGAGAAATTATGGATCGATCACCCAACTTTCAAGGAAAAAATCAAACAATGGTGGTGGGAGGAGCAACCGGAGCAATGGACTAGGATGTTCAAACTACACAAGAAACTTAAATACATCATGAAAAAAATCAAGGAATGGAACAGGGATATCTTTGGGAATATAAACACAGAGAAAAACAACATCGAAGAAAAAATGAAAAAACTCCAAGAAACTTGCTTACAGGAAGGCTATACAGAGGATCGGAAAAGGGAAGAGCTCCAAATGACACAACAATGGGAGGCATGATGATAGCAGGAGGAAACACTCTAGCATCAAAGTCCTGCATCTTATGGCTAAAGGAAGGAGAGAAGAACACCAAGTTCTTAGACAGAACAACCATGGCTAGAAAAGCCCATAACAAAATACTGAAGATCAAGGACCAAGCTGGAATCGAACGTGAGTCACATCAGGAGATCGAAAGCGCTCTGGTCAACCACTTCCATGGGATAGCCCAAGAACCTCAACAAGATAGATTGGAGGCCATCCAGAAAATAACTCATCATATTCCACGCCTGGTTATCGAGGAACAAAACATCTTTCTGAAAAAACATATTTCCACGGAAGAAGTTGATCAAGCTCTCCAGGAAATGCCCAGTGGGAAAGCACCAGGTCCAGATGGCTTCACTGTGGATTTCTTCAAAGCCTGCTGGGAAATTGTCAAATATGACATCTATAAGATAGTAGAGGACTCTAGAAGGTTTTTCTCCATCCTTAAAACACTAAATGCAACCATGATCACCCTAATCCCTAAAGAAAATGAAGCCAAAACCCTAGACTGGTACAAACCCATAGCACTTTGTAACGTGATCTACAAGATTGTCTCCAAAATCATAGAAAATAGATTGAAACCTCTCCTACCTTCACTGATCTCGCAAGAACAGGAAGGCTCCATGGAAGGTAGACAAATAATGGACAATATCATCCAGGTCCATGATATCATTCACACCTTAAAACTTTAGAAGAGGGGGGGAATGTTAATACAACTGGACCTAGAAAAAGCCTATGATAAAATTAGTTGGCATTACATGATCAAGACTTTGGAAGCCTTTTGTTTCACCCAACACTCAATCAGTTGGATTGTTAGCCTAGTATCCACAACAAGCTACTTGCTACTAATCAATGGAGCCCCGACCAAACCTTTCTGTCCCATGAGAGGGATCAGACAAGGCGACCTGTTGTCCCCCTTCCTGTTCATTCTGATGATGGAAGGCCTCAGTAGGAGCATAAAGAGCGCAACAACAACCAGAGAAATAACAGGGCATACCCACCGATAGTTTATAGATGATACACTCCTCCACGGCATACCCACGGTCAAAGAAGCCAAAGCCTACAAATGCATCCTAGAAGATTTTGGAGAAGCCTCGAGCACTGAGATCAACCACTCCAAATTGGTGATCTTCTTCATTAATACCAACCCAACTATCCAAAGGAATTTGACCAACATTCTAGGATTTGAATGGAAAACACTCCCAACCAAGTATTTGGGGGTTCCTTTGACAGACAAAGTATATAAGTTGTCAACTTGGGAAGGAGTAATAAACAGGTTACAGGAGCGGGTAAAAAACTGGATGTATAGGTCCCTTAATCTAGCTGGCAGACTAATCCCAAATAAGATTGTCTTATAAGCTATCCCAACCTATATGATGTCAGTCTTCCCCACTCCACAGGGGATCCTACAGAAAATCAGATCCATCCAGAGGGACTTCCTATGGTGAGGTGCGGAAACAAAGAAAGAATGGGCCCTAGTGACCTGGGAGAAAGTTTGTAGTCCAAAAAGAAAAGGAGGCTTGGGGTTGCAAGATCCACAGATGACCAACAATGCATATGGGGTGAAACTATGGTGGCGTTGGGTCAAAGAAACTACAACACCTTAGGTAAACCTATGGAAGGAAAAGTACACATCAGACACCTGCGACTAGGACATAATCTGCTTTGGAGGAACCAGGGAAGGCTCAACGATCTAGAACCTAGCATAGCACAACAAAGCATGGATTCAGACACATAGATTTTGGGAAATCAAGAATGGCAGAACAACCAGATTCTGGGAGGATGATTGGCAATAGGAACGAAGGATGGAAAACCTGGACAGAGGGATACTCCAATAGGATCTCATCACGCAAGGAAAAATCAACATCTATTGATACTGCCAGCAGGGAACGGACCGCAAAAAATGGAGAACCTCGGACAAGATTATTCCTCAGAATAATGAGATACCTGCAACAACAATAAAAGAGGTGGAGGAGGAACTGGGCAGACGAAAAATAATAGTAATGGAAGGAGAATCCCAACTGAGGTGGAGAAAAAAGGATAGAGGGGAATTCAACCTAAAGGAAGTATGGCACTATATGGCAGACGCAGACTAAGAAGACCTAGCACAACACTGGGATAAGCTATGGAACAACCCCTAATGGCCAAAGATTAAGATCTTCCAGTGGCTAATATTACACAACCGCATCCTAACTTGGGATAACCTAAGGAAAAGAGGTTTCACTAGTCCATCAAGATGTCATCTATGTCAAACTTAGGAAGAAACAACCAACCATGTCTTTGATGAACGCACCTACACTGCAGAAATTTGGGACTGGGCAACAAGTATCTTTCATCTGTCAGACAGGATCCCTGGTAACATAGCCACAACAATCAAGCTCTGGAGAGAAAACTACAATGACCAAGAAAAGGTGAACCTCTATTGGATCCTCACCTAGGAATGATCATATGGTCGACATGGAAGGAAAGGAGCAGGGGAATTTTTAGAAACCAAAGTTGGCTAGAAGGGAATATCAAGAAAACAATAACCTCCATGATACGCGAGACGGTGATGAGAAGCAACTATCAGGAGGGTAGCATGCAACCCACTGATCAAGATTCCAGAGTCCTAAAGGTTTTCCAACTAACCGATGGGAACAACCCCAATCCAAACAGACAATAGCCGGAACTCCAAGTAGGTGAACGCAATTGGAAACCACCACCTCCAGGCTCTCTCAAGTTGAATTTTGATGGGGCAGAAAAAGGAAACCCAGGAAGAACAAGTCTGGGAGGAGTAATCAGGGACAATAAAGGGAACATCATACGACTATACGCGGGGATCCTGGGAAAATCTACCAATAACGCTGCAGAATTTGGGGCCCTGGAGATAGTTTTGGAAATTCTCAATTGGGAGGGGATGACGAATGCTATAGTGGAAGGAGACTCTGTGCTAGTCATCAACACAGTGAGAAAACTCCAAAAAAGTACCAGAATAGGAAAGATCCAAAGGCTCTAGCGATTGGCCTACCTATTGAAAAAAATCTAGTAGCACTTGCGGATAGAGATCAATGTGGAGTTGCGCTGGGTGAGGAGGTTAACAAATGGACTGGCAGAAAGAATAGAAAATGAGGGGGTCGAGAACGAAGGTCCAGAACTGGACACAATCTGGAGCAAAATCCCGTAAGTTCAATTCCGAGCAGACTGCACCCAACTCGTGACAAAAGACTGGGATAACAGGAGTAGTACGGAAGATTACGACAAGAATGGAGGCACAACAGACACTGTAGGACACGTAGGTCCCAAATAGAATCTGATGGCCCACCAATGAAATAAGGTTGCAAATGCAAATGTAGATCACACATCAGGCGAAGGTACGACACCACAGCCCCATCAATAAAAAGAAGTACAAAAGTTACCCATTGGAAAGAAGAAGAGATAAATCGGAGGCGGCAAATGACAATGGACCTAACTCACAGGTGGAAAAGGATGATGGACGACAAGTCTCACCAGGTCCAAGTAGGAACACACCTCACCCAAGTACCGAGATGGGACCAGGAAAGGGATGGCATACAATGAGTAGGGCAGAGCATTGGCACAGGGATAATTGTAGGGTCATCAAATGCACACGCTCTGGAATAGAGTCTTTTGACTGGCAAGACCACCTTGATGAGCAGATCATGATTGCAAGGATGGGACCATAATCGGGTTGGCTCCATAAAGGCTATGACACCAGAACATATCACAGAACGAGGCATCACACTTGCAGGGGCCACCTTACTTATCATAAGGAGTTGCAGCGAAATAGGGAAAGAACCCAATGTAAGAACCACCACCTACAAATTAACATGGTACGCATGAAGAAAACCAACAACAAGAGAGGCCCCTAGGGAAAGGAACCTCCACAGAGAGCCCGCCGGATGACAAGAATTGAATAAGCGGCTAGGGAAACAAGGAGCACCTTCCTCACAAAGGTAGACACCAAGGGGAAGACGATCATTAAAATATGGGAGGGAGAAATTAACAACGCCCATAGGGGAAAAGCCTGGTCAACACTAACCTAGGAAGCAGGGGTGATACGAGACCCCAGAACCACACAATCGAGGATAACCCTCTACCACAGGACAACGGAGGAAGCTTGGAGAACCAAAATGATGATAGGTAAGATGTGTGTGAACTGGGGGGAGACCAATAGAATGGAAACCAAAGAGTAGAAGAAAGAGCGCACGGGAATTCTCAACCACCTCAGCAACCTGGAGATGGGGATAAAAAGGCTGGTGGAGGACCAGAAAAGACAACAGGAGAAGCTGGAGCGGATGGCAGGACAATTTCATCTCTATCTACGCTAAGTCCACCATATAGATATCACTCCAGCCGACAGATGGAACCCCATCTTGCATCAGAAAGATACGTCTGGTGGAATAGAGGGAGGAGGACACGACACAGCAGAAAGGGGATGCAGAGCACCCCATCAACCTAGACTAGCGCAGGACCCACCCAGACCTTGTCTCTCAGAGTAGGAGCTCACCCCACTATGTTCAGACCTTTTTTGTTTCTTTTGATGAAGTTTTTAGACTGGATTATGGTAGCCTCGGTTGGTTTCCCATTGTCGCGACCCATACACTTTTTGTTTATTTTTAGATACTGCACTCCAAGGACCCCACATCTAGTTTCCATTAAGGAAGATCCTTCGAATCCTTGCATCAGTTTTGTACTATAACCTTATAAAGAAATATAGATTCACACACTCATTTACAAAAAAAAAAAACTCTCAGTAACTTAAGTGCCAACAACAATTTCAACAACAACATATATAATAGATTTAGTAGCCTCTCTACAATCTAACAACTAGAGAGCCAACAAACTCTACTTGGAAACAATAAAAAGATTTTATACAAGAGGGCTCTTCGATCTCTTCCCTCCAACTATTCTAAAGTTATCCTATCGAATTAAAAGCTATCAACTACTTAGAATTTATTACAATAAATATTTGTGACAGATAGATCAGATCGAACACATCGAATCTGTACTGCACTCTTCATTAAAAGGAAATACATTCTACGATSTCTTCATGAAATCATCCAACTCTACACCATTAAAAAYGTTCTTTAATTACAATCTCTTTTCAAAATATTTGTGTGATATGCTCTCTTCAAAATTTAAWTTTCTTCAAAATGTGCACTAGTGCGCCTAGTTGTCCTCTGCTTGTGCTTTGCTRACGATGCTCCATCAACTTTCATTAACTAGTCTCAATTTATAATGATAYGAGATACATATTATTATGTGCTTCCTCCTTGTTTGATTTTATATTTATAAAKTTGTTTGGATGTTTATAATCTTCCTTAAATTAGACAATCTTTCTCATATAGCCAAGCAAGATATATTAATATTTCATACACATTTTTTATTTAAGCTTTAAATTAAAATCTACATTATATTTTTTTCTTTAATTAATCTTTTATATAAATTTATTAATCTTTTATATAATTTTAAGTGTATATATTTAACTCCATTTTAAACATTAAAAAACAAAAAAATTATTCATCAATCAATTTTTATTTATAAAAATAATATTCTTTAAAATTATTACTATTATAAATAATATCAAAATATAAAACTGATTTAGATTTATTTATCATTATTTTTTCTCAACATTGATATTAATAGATAAATCTGTGAAGTGCTTATCAAAAGCCTTCTATAATAACTAATCCGGCATCCAAACAAACTTAGACTCTACATTCTTCATGAAAATCTGTTAGTAATAGAACTTTTCTTCCCATTATGTAGTTTTGCCACATTTTTAAGGCCTATATTACCGCTGCTAATTCTAAGTCATGAGTGACGTAGTTTCGCTCATGTTCTTTTAATTTTTTGGACTCATAACAAATCAGGTGTCCTTCCTAAGTTAGGACACCACCTAGTCCTTCTTTACTCGCATCAACACAGATGGTAAAGTCTTTATTTGGGTCTACTACCTTCAAGATGGGTGTCGTTGTCAATAATTCCTTCAGCTTGTTAAAACTATCTTGACACTTCCGTGACCAATTAAAATTGGTACCTTTCTTTTGTAATGACATGATAGGGTAGGCTATTTTGGAAAACCCTCTATATTTTTGCGAAAATATTCGGTGATTCCCATGAATGACCTGATATCCGCTACATCCTTAGGTACCAACCATTCCATGATGGATTTTATTTTCTCAGGGTCGACTGCAATGCCTTCTGCTAAAATTACATGTCCTAGGTATTTTATTTTTCTTTGATAAAAATCACAGTTATCAAATTTGGCGTACAGTTTGTGTTTCCTTAAAGTTTGTAGAAATATTCTTAAGCGTTCTTCATGTTCTTCCTTCATTTTAGAATAGACCAAAATATCATCGATAAATACTAGTATGAACTTGTCTAAGTACTGACTGAAAATACTGTTCATCACGCACATAAATATGGCGGGTGCTTTAGTGAGTCTGAAAGGTATGAATACGAATTTGTAGTGTCCATATCTTGTCTGAAAGTCTGTTTTGTTTATGTCCTCGTCTTTTATTCTAACTTGATGATAACCAGATCTTAAATCCAACTTTGAAAAGATCTTGGCCCCACCTACTTGATCGAACAGATCATTTATCTTAGGTAAGGGGTATTTGTTCTTAATAGTCATTTTGTTCAATTGTGTGTAATCGATACATAGTCTGAGAGTACCTTCTTTCTTTTTCAGAAAGAGGACTGGTGCTCCCCATGGTGAAACACGTAGTCTAATATACTCTTTGTCCAATAATTCCTGTAGCTGAATTTTTAGTTCTGTCAATTCCGGCAAACTCATTCGGTAAGGTTCTTTAGAGGTAGGGGCTGAACCAGGTAGCAGGTCTATAGAAAAGTCTATTTCCCTTCTAGGGGGTAATTCAAGTATTTCATCAACAAACACGTCTCTAAAATCACATAAAACAACAAAGTCTTCCAAGTTAGGTTTGTCTTCCTTTTCTAATAGGTTTGTTGCTTGGATGGCATAAAATTGACATCCCTTTCTCATGCATTTCTTGAATTGCATCGCTGAAACTTGTCTAACTAATATAGGTTTTGGTATACCTTAGGTTGTTCTAGTAGTTTCATAATCGTCTTTATAGTTAAGTGTCTTTGTATAACAATCTGGTACTGCTTTGTGCTTTTCCAACCAATCCATTCCGATAATCATATCATAAGATCCTAGTGGTAGGATGTTCAGGTTTGTTCTTATGTTTTGACCATCTAAGATGAAATCAAAATTAGAAATAAAGTCAACTACTTTCCTTTTAGTTCTTTTAGCTAGTTGTACTAGCCATGATTTTGCGTGCTTCGGTTTCTTAACTTTATTTGACTCTACTACACCAGGAGTAATATAATTTAACGTAGCTCTAGGGTCAATTAAAATGGAAATTCGAGTGTTATTGATTTTACCTTCGATTTCTACCACAGAGGACTGGTGGTCATCTTGTCGACCATCTATGGCTGCATTTATCTGATGCAGGCTTCTACCCACATCACCCACCATCGAGGATTCTTGCAAACTATGAACAATAGTTCTGTTTTCTGAAATTAAACGTGGATAGTTCCTCCTTAGATGAGGTTCTCCACATTCCCAACACTTTAATGGTTCATGGGGGTTGTCCCCAAACTTCTTCATTCCTAGCTTTACCGGTTTACCGATGCCTTGCGTATTCAAATGGTTGGAGTGAAAATATTTTCTCGAAAAGATTTTTGCTGCATTCTAATAAGGAGTTGGATGGTATCCTTACTTCCGTTGGTTCATTCGATCTTGTTTATTATCCTTTCAGGCTTTGGGAAATGTTTCCCGTTGTTTGTACTGGTTGTAGCAAATTTGTGCTTTCCTGAATACTTCACTCAAGGACATGGGGTTGTCAAACTCAATTCTATCCTTGTAGGAATGTGGTAAACATATAAGAATCGTTGAATTTTTACCTTATCCTCCCGGATGTAAGGTACAAATCTTAGTAATTCCAGGAATTTGTTTATAAGGTCCTCCATTGTCATCTGCCCAAGTCGTAACTCATAAAATTCTTTCGTTTTCCTTTCATAGTACCTTTCAGATAGGTATTGTTTCTTGAAATATTTCTTAAAGTCATAAAATTCCATTTGTTTCTCCTTTAGGCCCTTGGACAATTTCAGGTCTTGCCACCAAATGCTGGCCATCCCTTTCAGATTGTAAATGGCCATTCTAACTTCATATTGTTGGAATAGTTATATATCTGGAAGTATTTTTTGATGTCCAATAACCATGCCTCAACTTCTTCTCCTATTTTTGATTCACCATCACAGGTAGCTAGTTTAATTTTCTTGAATTCTCCTTCAAGGTGGTCTACTTGTTTTCTCTTTCTGTCTGTTTTTGTTTTGTTCTCATTTGAAGGTTTACCTTCATATGAATTGTCTCTTTTTTCTGCTTCAAACCTAGAGTTCTTAGAGGCCCTTTTGTTGAATTCTTCTTCATTGTTATCGTCCTTGGGGATTTTCTTTATCACTATGCTGCGCAACAGGACTTCATTTATCTCTTGTTGTTCCTGTTGTGCTTTCTTCAGTTTCTCATTGTTGTCTTTGAAAAACTGCAGTTCAAAAATAAGATTCCTCATTGTTTCCAACACTTCTGTAGGTGAGCTTCCGTCACTATTATGTCTTGGATCTCCAGGAGGTCTCTGTTCCACATTTCCTTCAATTCTGATTTTTGCATCGTCTTGAGATTCCATAATTAACACAAAATAGAAAGAGCTTTATGTTTGTAACAATAAGGGTTTATTAGTTTTGCATAAATTGAAATATATGCTAGGTAGCTAATGTGGTCATGTTTAGGTCCAGTGTTGTGACCTTTTCTCTGATACCATATGTAATGTAACTCTAATTTGACATAAAAAAAATAAAGTCTAAGGGGTGTTAACCTCCCTTTTCTCTTACAAAACTTCATAACGAAGGAGTAGTAATGTTCATTATGATTATAGATTTAGTTTCTTCCATTTTAAGGTAACAATCAACTTTATAAAAGATCTCTCTCTATATATATTTTCTGGTACATTTCTTCAACACATATATTGTACCCATAGATATTAATTACATAATTATATATCCAATTATACCATAATATACATTTAGGACTTGAATCCTAACATTCCCATCTTAAAATTAAGCTCGTGCATGAACCTATAACATTGAATCTGTACCCTAAAGGATCCTTTCCCAAGTTATGTGAATTTTCCATCGTGTGCCACCTAACTCATAATAATCGAGTTACACCTAGATATCGTGGTACTTACTTTAAGCTAACACTAACAGGGATTAAGAATTTTAGCATAAGGGACACGATTATGAATTTGGTGGAACACAAACTAGCCAGAATTATACAGGTAGCTAAGGGGCTAGGATTAAAGGTCCAAGTCATAACCAGAACGACCAAAGGGCACGGTCTAAAACTAACTCGTATGTATTTAAAATCCCCATAACTGAGCATTTAAGTAGAGTGGCAGGAGCATGCTGGCAAGACTTAAAGACCCCCCTGCGATATTAATTAGAGGGTTGGTAGCGTACTCCAAAGGTTAATGTTCGGTCTTTGTTCCCATCGTGATATCACCACCTCATGTCGATCACATGGCCTCGGTCCATGTTCTTTACTCATCCATAACTAGGACCGTTGGGAACATTTTCTTTCCAGTATTGTTTCTTGGTTGCATCCTAGTCTTGTGTAAATCCAGGATTCAAACACACGACCTCTGTGATTCTCGGCCCAAATGAACAGTTCGCCATGGAAATACTAGACTCTTGTCGATAATGGAGTGCATCCAGAGACCCTAGTGGTAGGCTTTGAAAGGTAAGCGTTCTCTATACTCGTTACTTCGTTAACCTGTGAATTTGCCTTGTCTAGAAGTATAAGTATTTTAACTGTATCTTTCAGACTGTTTGAAAACCTTGGTAAAGGCTTAACACTTGTTTGTAAGGTTCTGGGGTGAGGATTCGATTAAGGTCGACCCTATCATTTCATAATTTCTTTTCTTTCGTCCTCTATGAAGACTCCCCTTTAAATCTTGAGTGGTTTAATATATAAAGGGGGTTCTCTGTGTATTATCATTATGACCAAAACTGTAACTCCATGCTTAAATAAAAGAGAATCATCAGTCGTTTTCTACCGGTTGTTATTGGGTTTTTGGTATGACCAAATCGTATTTTTCAAGGTGTTGAGTCTTTATAGTTTCCCGACCCTCTTGAGATCTTTTCTGTAATATAATTTGGTTTCTCTTTACTATTCAAAGATTAGGATTATTCTATGAGCGTTACAAGATACTTGGCTTCTCATTATCTCGAATTTTATTAACTCTCTCGTTTGGTTTATCATCGTCGGCCATTCGAACATAACGATTATTATAGGGCAAGAGTGAAGTCTCATATTTGCACAGTTCAGTCTTTTCATATTATTTAGGTAGAGTAGGATCTCTGTATGGTTTTAAGTCATTTTTTTTAAATTTACAATTCCTCAATAATTTGTTAATGAATTGTTTGCATTCATCTAATGATGGGACCTCCTGATGTTTTGCAAGGTACCCATCAATTAGACCTCAGTCCACCTTCCCCTCCATTTTATGGGTGCCCTCCTCAACCGCGTGACGATTCGTCTAACTCCGACCGCAAGTTAAGTATTGATGCATATTCAAGTTTTTCGTAGCATAAGGGTTGTTTCGATTTTCTTTAATCTAGTCTATTTTAGAGTTCCAATGTTTTCTCATTCTCTTACTGTTGTGCTTCCTCGCAGGGATTGCCTACTCACATGTATTCAAATTGGAGTCGTGCCATGAAAAGAAAAGAGGTAAACGGGTTCTAATTTATCTCTTCAATTTTCTTACAGCCTCCACTGAGTACTTCGATTTAGCTATAATCATCGTGGGTAGAGATACCATACCTTTATGGCGCACAATTTAATTTTTGTACTTGGTTGTTTTATTTAATGGAGGATCCCTAAGGGTTGTATCCTTAACTCTGTAACGAATAACTTTGAAGTCGACCTCACTTTCAGAGACCAATCGGTCCATTCCTATTGGAACACTATGTAAGATATAATTTAGGGTTTTTAGACTGGATACAAGGTCTTGGTTATTTCCAAATATGTGAATGATTTTATAATTAAATTTCTAGGTTGTGCATCTATGGTATTTCCAAGATTGTACATATTGTTTTAAATTTCCAGGTTTTGTCATCAGAATCAAAATTGTTAATTATCTCTTCCTTTTCATTGTTGTTAGGCTATTATACTTCTGGTCAACGGGTTTATCATGTTTCCAGAAAAATGTACAATCTGTTTACGGGATCCCGAGATAGTCTTTGATTTCGTCGGACCTCACACCTCTAATGTTTAATCACAGATCTCTGTGGGTGTTGACCTTTTGAATTTTTAATTCCAAAACTTTATGTATGGTCGCTAGATCTAATCGCCCCCTTTTATCATGAATACTCACAAATATATATTTATATACAATAGTTTTATTAATCATAGATCTCTGTGGGTGTTGACCTTTTGAATTTTTAATTCCAAAACTTTATATATGGTCGCTAGATCTAATCGCCCCCTTTTATCATGAATACTCACAAATATATATTTATATACAATAGTTTTATTGAAAAATAATCTCCTACAATATATATATATATATATGCAATTATGAATTTAAACTTCTATATGTATGTGTATACAGATCTCAAATTTCCACCATACATAACTTTTATTGGAATTCTAGCTCAATAGCTACATGAAAGATTTCCCGCTTAATATTGTGGTTCTGTATAAAGTTACTTATATGTGCATAAGAAGACTTATATATGTCTCTGCGACTTGATTCCATTCACATTTTGCTTGTAGATAATATTTTCTCAGTAAATGTGATTATAAGGTGGGGTTCATTCTACATTTTTTATCTCATCATATCAGGAATTAAATCTATAGAACCAATATATCTTTCCAAATAGTATGCTCAATAAAACAACATTCACCCAGAATTAATCTATAAGTTTCCTTTGATTGAATATATAGTTTAGCAACATTCAACCAGATTTTTATCCATAACAATAACCCTAACCAGAATTTACAAATTATAGTCTATCAGATATCCATTTATGTAACATTCATCCAGAGAAGGGACAGAAATAACATATCTGCAATAATACGCTGAAAGACAAAGGGAACAACCACATTCCTCCCAACCGTAGAACAGGGCAGCCAAATCACTTGCCCGATTCACCCCCTAGCCTAAGCATGAATCCATGAGGGATAACTCAAAACTCCTTCCCAGCAATGTCATTCAACTTCAACACTCTGCTTCTTGCCTCAAACTCAGCAAATAGTGTTCATAAAAGAAAGCAATAGATCCTCTTTTCCCCAGCATACTAGGCAACATCCTTCCTCCTCACATATGTTATTTATCCAACAATATTTTTGCCTAGGTATTTTTCCCTCCCTTGGGAATTTTCGCATCTTTCTAAATCCTTAATTTTCAGGGCTGTCAATAGCCAAATATTTGATTTTCCACTTGTAACAATCATCCCAGAGGTAGCTCCAACATGTTCCCCGGTCATGGAATTATGGTCAGTTGATTTTAACATGGATGTTACATTTGTCCTCCTGCAATAAATATTAAATATTATGTTTTCATAAAAGTTTCATAGTCAAATAGTTAGTTGGGCCAGATCAGATCTTTGCCCAATAGTCATAATAATTAATTACAATTTATCAAATTTGAAATTTGAAATTTCCATAAATGGCAAAATTTTTCCCAAATTCGAATTTACCAAAAACGAAAATAACTCTCTAACAATTTTCAAATTTAAAAAATACTTTATTTTTGGGGATGTCACACTACTTAGCAGGGTTTACTCAACAATTACAATTAATCTGTGAGGGTCTATCATATTTTTTATTACATTCCTTCAAAATGTAATAAAACAGAGTACCTCATTCATATCTAAATAGATGATATCATATCAGTCAATAATTCACAATGATATTTGAACAAAGACGGAGAAGATAGACATATCTGAACAAATTTTCCAACAACAAATGGAATAGCCAAGTTCCTCCCAACCTTAGAACATAACAACCAATTCACTTGTCTCGTTCACCCCCTAGCCTGACCATGAATCCATGAGGGCGAACTCAGAACTCCTCCTGAGCTACAGTCCTTCAGTTTTTCAGTTGTTTCTCCTTGCCTCACACTTAGCAAGTAGTGTTCATAACAAAAAGAGATAGTTTCTTCCCCCCAGCATAATAGGCAGCGTCCTGCCTCCTCCCATATGTTATATATGCAAAACCAAATGTGCCTAGGTCTTTTTCCCCTTGGGAATTTTCGCAGCTTCCCAAATCCCTGATTTTCAGGGGCTTCCAATGGCCAAATTCCTTATTTTCCACTTGTCGCATTCAGCCCTAAGGTAGTTCCAACATGTTACCCTCTCATGGAGTCATGGTCAGTTGATTTTAATCTCGTTGTTCCATTTGTCCATCAACAATAATTATAAAATATTTTGTTTCATACAAGTGTCATAGTCAAATAATTAGTTGGGTCAAATCAGATCGTTGCCCAATAGTCATAGTCATCAATTACAATTAACTAAATTCAGAATTCGGAATTGCCATAAATGGCAATAATTTTCCAATTTCAAATTTACTAAAAATGGAAATCATTTCCTAAGCAATTTTCAGATTTAAAAATAATTTATTTTTGGGGATGTTACAAAAGATATTCGTGAATTTCATTATTGTTTAGGACTTGAAGTTTGGAGGGAGCCTAATAAGAAACTGATCACTCAAAGTAAATACACAAGAGAAATTATTAAAAGGTTCCATATGATTGAATGTAAGGCAATGCCAACCCTTATATAATAGAATGCAAATTTATATAGTGATGATGGAACTAAAGAGGCAGATGGTACTTTGTATGGTCAATTGGTGGGAAGGTTAAACTATATTGCCACTACCAAAACAAACATAGCATATCCAGTCAACATCCTTAGTCAGTTCATGGCTAAGCCTTGTGAAAACCACTAGAAAGTTGCAAAGAAATTCATCTCATACCTTAAAGGAACAATTAATTTTGATATTATGTATACTGATGAATCTTATGTTGAGTTGATAGGTTTCTTTGATTCAGATTGAGAAGGAAATCCCAATGACAAAAGGTCTACCTTAGGCTATGCATTCCATATGGGATTGAGAGTCGTGTCATGGAGTAGCAAGAAACAACCAATTGTTTCTTTGTCATCAATATAATTTGAGTACAAAGCCTTGTCCAGTGCTACTTGTGAAGTAGTTTGGTTGAGGAGAATTTTTGCAGATGTTGAAGAGAAACAAAAAGGACCAACAAGCATCAATTGTGATAATCAAAGAACTATCAAACTAGCATATAATCTAATGTATCATGAAATATCAAAGCACATAGAGTTACAACACCACTTTGTAAGAGAGAA
>JZKD02S1707974.1:74588-89794 GCA_000966675.3 Picea glauca
AAACACATAACACAACAAATGATAAAGGAGTTCACCCCTCTCTTGGGCTACATCTCCTGGTCCAGCTTCCAATGGATCATTTGTATTATTTGCTCAAAGTGCTAAAAAATGTTCTTTAGAATGCTCAAAATTCGAAATAGACTACTCCAATGGCTTGAGAATGTCCAAAAGCCTCTAGCTTGGCTTTTTCGGCACCTCGTTTGGCCAAAAATTGAAGAATATAGGTTTCCTGGAAGTCCCCCTTCAAACTCGTTGTCTCTGCATCTACAAAACACACCCTTGTTGGCTCAACCTAGCTCACACGCATATTTAAGCGTAAAACCTTGGCACCGAGCGCAACCGCACAATCGGTACAAATTTTTGAATGGTTACGCGTCGACATTTAACTACCAAGGCCCGTGGGCACATGGTCACCACATGACTGCACAATACACAACAAGGCTAAAGTTCAAACCGTATACAAAACCGTGGATTAAACCGCGCGCATACATCTTGGTCACATGTTATGTCAAACCGCGCACATTCAAAATGGTTACATAAATATATTACGGTGGGTTTAACCACCCGTACCACTGGTCATATGCAATACATATATAAAACCATGGGTCAGGGCTTAGCCCCGGCCCGGTTCACGCCCCAATACACATTTTTGCAAATTTAAATATATTACAATGCATACATATGTTAAGTAACATATGTGGGCGCACCAGTTGGGTGGCCTTTCCCAAGGCTTTACCCTGCATGGAGGTCACAGGGTCGACTCCTACCAAGTGCAAAGATTTTAATCTAATAAACATGTGACACGTGGTGACCATTGATTGGGACACGTGTCACCATCCTGTTCACTGCAAACAAGCCATGTCACATGCCAACTATCTCAATAGCTACTTTCCATGTGTCGTACAGCTTGCCATGTGTCGTATGACCTTCCACGTCAACGTCTATATGGACTGTACGGACTATACAGTCAGAACCCCTTTTTTTTTGCATGTTTGTAAATTTGAACAGAACGCGATATCTCTCGCTCCCGACGTCCGTTTGAACCCAAACGAGTTGCGTTGGGTTCGTAACGATGAGGCCTATGATCTCGTTTGATTTGAAGCAATTTCAAACACTTTGAATTTTTGAGAAAAATTTGATCCCCTGATCAGACATCCTATGAAGACTTGTTAGAATAAGGAAACATATCATTTGACAAAGTTTGAAAGCCTTTACCTTGAGGAATTACCATTCTAAAATTATTTTTGGAGATCAGTGCTCCCCTTCCCACTTGCAAGGAGCACTAATGCTCCTTTTCCTCTTAGAAGGGAGTGTTGCAACACTCAGTGGCCCACTTTAAGGGAGCGCCAATATGTTGAGAAAATATTGGGGACAACTCCCCCTCATCTCTAAGGAAAACTGAGAAATATTTGAGTCAGTTTGGATCGAATCCAAGTCCAAGGCTCGATCTAAGTAGAGTTACACAACTGATGGAGAAATATCCTCAACTTATCCCAATAATATCTAAGGTGGTTAAGCCTCTCAAATCCTATATAAGGAGGCATTCTCATGGTGAAAGGGAGAGAATAATTGGTGAAAAGTATTTCCATTTTGATTGTTGATCATTCAAGAAAAGGGTTGCACAAGGAGAGCTTAGTGAGGTTGCTACATCTGCATCTATGTTTTGTAAGAACCTTGTTTTGTTCTCATTAATACATGTTCTTGTCCTATTTCCTTCAAGATTGTGTACATCTGCATGGAATTGTCTCTTTGGATAAATCTATATTTAAACTAATAATGGTAGAATAAGAAATATGTTTTCTCTTCATTGTTTATTGGATTGTAGGACTCGTTGATAGACTTGGAGATCAAGCTCAACTTGGACTGAGCAAGGAAAAACTTCATAAAAAGGTACTCATACTTTCTTCCTCTTCTCTATTGACTAGTTTAGATATGTTTAAAGGAAAGTTAGTGTTCAAAGTTATAACTTTTTTTTCTTGATCATATGGGTTTAAGATCCAAGAGGACATTCACTTGTGCACAGGGGAATTTTCCTACAATAGAATTTGGCGACTCCACTGAGGAAGAAATCTTTCAGTTTTGGTTTCCTTCCTTGGTCTTGTTTTAGTATTTTCCTATCTTTAGATCCTACTCACTGTGTTTTTTCCTCTTTTTACATGTGTTGTTACTCTTGAAGTCATCCTACACAGGCTTATGCTTAAGCCCTCCTGAGTTTTTGTTTTCTGGGTTGACACTTTTCATTCTCATAAAACTGCACTCTCCTTTCGTTACATCCAGAGCGCCGATTTCAATATTGGTGCTCCTCTATAGTTCTTTACAGAGTGCTACAACGCCCTGATGTCTATATGACCAGAGCGTCAATTTTCCTTTCTATTGAAATTTTTTGGGATATCTCTTTTGGGTGTGAATTTTGGTTTTCTCTTCTTCTCAGGACTTTTGCTATCAGTATGTGTCTTCTGTAAAACTTGCAACCTTTTGATTTCTAAGGGGTTTTTATTCTTTATTTGGTTGTTGAAAGATATTGGAATCACTCTTCCTTGTTTTGGAATCACTCTTCATCTTTGATATTTAGGTTTGGTTTTCTACTTTCTCGTTTATCTGATTGCATGAAAGTTGGCGTAAGGAAGTCTTGATATATGTGCATTGTTCCATTTGATATTTGATTTATCTTTCCAAGCAATTTCTCTTGTTTAAGTTTTGTTTTTATTTTCAAAATGTTTGGATTTGTTTTACTTCTTGTTTAATCACTGTGAGAGTGTTCTTTTTGTTTATATGATATTTGCTTCCAATTTATTAGACTTATAAATAGCGAAATATAGTTGGCATAAGAAGCTTTGAATCAAATCAATTAAATTTCATATTTAAACAAAGAGATATATTTTCACAACTGGATTTTGGATATTAAAATCATTTTGTTAATAGTTAAGCATTGAATTGGATACTTGATTGAGAATGATTGCATGAAGCATCTGCATTTTCTTGTTTGATAGTGAAAAGGACAATTTCTTCTCCTTCCTATAAATAAAAGTTCATTGAAAGGAAACAATTATTTATCATTTTATATGAATTTTTTGTGAATCGAGTCATAATATCATCAACTTCACTCTCATTCACCTCTGATTAAAGAACAACAATAAAAAACAACGCTAATTAAAATTAATCTAGAAACATTTTCTTTTTAGATTCCTCCACCAACATTAGACTAGGATTAGCGCTTTGGATTAGGTTGAGAGTACAACTCTCCAAAGCATTCAAAACAATCATTAGCATCTTGCGATAGGGAGAGAAAATCCAATTTTCGTATAATCTTATCTGGTATCCCCCTCTCACACAGGGTTTATGCGCGAGGATGCGTTCGGGAGAGCCACAGAGATTACCCCTCTGTGGTTTAATCGTTTGTAGTAGTCATATCGTATATTGGGGGTTATTCGTGAGGTCCAACTTTATTCATTTGGTCTCGATGATTCATGAATTCTAAATCCGTTTGGGGTCCTATGGAGCTCTACCAGTCCACTTGTCCTTAGTTCTCTCGAAGGATTTTGGACTTGTTATCCAATCCATACGTTTGGACTGGATTGTTGACTGTACCCACCCAGGGGCTGACTGCGAGTTGGTGTCCTTAGTAGCAATAATATTTAGGGTATTTACACAAGGTGACAGTGAAGGGAAGTCTTCACTGTACCTGGAACAGACGGTGGTCAAAATCACTCGGGCTCCTTCGAGGGTAAATCCACAATTATTGTGTAGAAGCTTACACCAAGGTGTAAGTTTGTTAAGCAGGTCACCATCATAATTGTTCCACCCTCTCATATCCTAGCCCCTTCTCGACTTGGTCATGCGATGTTGGATTTCATCACCAACTAATACGATCATTGAGAGAAGGTTTGTTTGCTTGTTGGTTTTTCTAGATTTTTAGCGTGTGTTGTTGTTTTAAATAGTTTTTCAAAATTGAGCATGTAGATGATAAAGGTCTTTGTCAATCATGTAGGATGCAAGGGCTGCCTCTGGAAGAAGGATACCAACCCTTACCTCCTAACTTACCAGAAGACACCTACCATGAAGAGGTAGAAAATCGTTCTGACATTAGGAGTGTTGCTACTCCTTTGTTAGAAAATTTGGAAAGAGCCTTGATTACAGTTGAATATCCCACTCCTCACACTACACATGTGTCAGTAGATATTATTAAACCACTCCTGGTTCTATTAGACTCGTTCGGTAATGTTATAGAAGAAGAATTCCCAGGTTTGCAATTGAGACCAATTACCAATACATATATGGGATCAATAGAACCACTTTTTAGTGATGACTATAGGACCCCCATTCATCCTACTAATGAAATAGATCCAAATCAAACACTTTCTCTTTATGTATGGAGGACTCCATCAGGATGTGATGTTTATGAGCATATTGAATATATTCGACAACCTCTTAATCCTCATGAACCTCCTACTGTTGAGGAAGGACCATCCGGTCAAATTATTGATCACCCAATCGAAAAGGTCATCGATCCTGCTATTATGCCAATACAAGTCCATATTAATGTTGGAGTCATCACTTCTACTCATACACAAAGAACTTCAACCGCTACTCCCACCTTTACACCTTTTCACTCTACATCTCCTCATGCTCCACAAAATCTTGTTGGAATGCCTTTAGAGAAGAGAATGGAAACCCTTTCTAGACATACATAACCAACTACAGGACATATCCCGACTGGGCGGAAACCACCATTTAGTGGACCTATCTCTCCCTGGGGAAAACCATCCTTTAGCATTCCTACCCCTCCCGGGGGACAACCACCTTTGCATGTTCCTTCTAGAGGACAACCTCCCTTTACTGGTGAAACCCGAGTTGTAAATCAACCTATGGCGGGGGGGAAACCTTCTTTTGTCAGAAACCCTTCACAATCCTGGGGAGTATCTTTAGGAGGTATGCTTAATCAACCCTACCCTGGGGGGAAATTACACCATAACCCATAAGGGGGATTGTCAAATCCTGTTCCTTCTGGACTATCTTATGGACAACCTTATTCGGGTGTCTCAAATCCCACCCCAGGTCCTCAAGGAAAACAACCTTATCCTCCCTAAGGGTCTGATTTTTATCCTCCCCAAGGGGCTAATTTTTATTCTCCTGAAGAACAAATTGTTTACCCCCCTCAAGGGAAATTTTTTTATCCCCCAGAACCAAATCAATCGACTTATACTCCTTAGCATCCGTCGGGTTTCACCCCACTCATTAATGTTTCTAAACAAACATTGAATCCTACTTATCATGGTCAACAAAAAATGTATGTAGGAGGGATTACTGGATACAATTACCCATCTCAACCAGTTTATGGCCCTATTAGTGTCCCTATGCCACACCATCATCACCCTCAAGTTAACTTACAATTACCCTTCATTGCCACTCTCGATCTCCCAGACTTGTCTCGGTTTACCAATGACCCCATACTACATTTTCCTTTTTGGCCAGTGATTCTTTCTAAATTACCTTCTGACATCCCAAAGTTTGATGGTAAAACTGGAGAAGACCTAAACAACCATGTGATGACATTCCATTTGAGGTTTTTATCAAACTCATTAATGGATCATTCTATACATTTATATCTCTTCCAGTGCACACTTACAGGTTCAACAACCAAGTTCTACATTGAACTTCCGTGTGGTTCTTTTCAAATTTTCAACTACCTCGCCATGTCCTTTCTCACGCATTTTCAGTTGTCCATATTCTATGAGATGGGTACTAAACGTTTAACCTCCCTTCGTCAAACCAACTCTGTGCATATCTCTAATCACATTCATGAGTGGAGACAACGACGAAGGTTAATTAATGTGACCATTCCTGGCCAGTTATTGGCAGAATGGTTTACCAAATCTCTTTTACCCTCGATTTCTCGTGACATCACCATGGGTAGTGTAGTCACTGAGGATGAAGCCATTTCTCGGGCTTAGTACTTAGATTTGGTTTATTTAAAATCCAATACTTTGTACGAGTTTATTCCAAATTCTACCCGTACTACTACTGATCCATCCAAACCTTCATCCACAGAACATGAAGATTGAGTTATCGATACCGTCAAAACCCAATCTACATCACAGTCGACTAGAACAATAAATTTCCCTATTTCATCACTCATTCCCACTTCAACCTCACTCTATTATACCTACCTCCCGACTCAAGTCTCTGAGGTAAATCTAGTTCAATATGCCACTCACAACAATCTGGGGGTAAGAAGAAGACAAAGAATAAACCCAAAAATAATAATAATAATAATGAACAACCCAAAACCCAAAATCCATTGCGTTCTATTGAAAATAAACCACAACGAAAAACAAAATTCCCATGTCTTATTTGTGGTGATGATCATTTCACCCGAGACTGTCCACATCGAGACAAAGATGCAAAACTTTTCAAAGGGAATTCCCAACCCACCATGTTAACACAACCTTTTCCTCAGAAGCAATCTATGGTTTCTCAAGCACTTTCCCCTCCCACCGAGGTAAGTTTCGGCCACCCTCCTAATGATGATGCCTCGACGAGTGCTCATATTTATATGTTCAATGGGATTAATTTAACCACTCGTACTACGACATATGACACACCGTCTAAACCTGACAAAGAAAAGGTCACTAATGGTACTTTACTGTATCCATCTCCTGCCTCCGTTAGTCCTCCATCTGGATCACTTCAGATAGAGAAACCTACTTTTGAATCTATTTTACGCCCTCCCAAGAGCACTATCCATAAATCAACTTTTAATCCTAGTTCACGTGTTGCCCAAAACTACAATATTGTTGAATATTTGGCTAAAGGATCGTGTGCTATGTTCATGCTGGAAGTTCTAAAACACTGCCCAAGTCATTGAATAATGCTCTTGGCTTCCATTGGCACCATTGATGTTGAGTCCTCAAACAATATCACGTTTAACATGGACAATTTCGAATCACGACTTTCTCACCAACTTGCTTTTCAAATTGATGTTGTTGTTCATAACCAACACATTCACCGCACTATTTTGGATGAGGGAGATTCCAATTGTGTCATGTTGTTATCTTTTTGGAAAGGATTAAAATCACCTTCACTTAACCAATCATGTACAATGTTATGAGCATTTTATGGGAGAGGTTTTCATCCTCACGGACTCTTACAGTCCTTAGCCATTCAGTTGGGAAAAAAGACCGTCTTTGTTGATGTTGAGGTAGTTGATTCTCCCCTTAGTTACAACTTGTTATTAGGAAGAAGTTGGTTTTATGCCATTATTTTCATCTCTTCATCGGTGTTTTTATGTGTACAATTCCCTCATCAAGGCAAAATTGTGACTATCGAGCAATTATATTATTGTACACCCGATGCTTGCACTCCCGCCACCAACAATATTTCTTTCTTGGGAGATCATAGGATCACTTATGAAAGTGTTGGTGTAGGTATTTGAAAATATTCTTCCCTTATGGGTACTTTCCCTACACCACTTCCTCCTACCACACAACATATTGCCACAATCTATATGATTTCGACTATGGCCTATCATTATTTAGAATCATATGATCCTTGGCTTGTTCCTAGTCCACTAGAATTCGATGCTCTGGGTGACACTATTCCACTTAGTCCAGCTGAGGCTGCATATGCTACTATCCAATCCATCTCTCCCTCCATGGATAACCAACATCTATTGGCATCCAACACTTATTTGATGCCCTCTTAGTTGAATTCCTTGTCTTCTGCTTTTCACTACATTTCCCATATTTTTCCTTTAGACGAATCGATTATGGAAATTCTTAGTATTTACAAAGTGCCTTGGGATGACAACCATCATAGATCCTATTTTCTTCCTCCTGTAGAAGAAATTCAAGAAGATATACACCCTATCTTCCCCCCCGATGTTGTTGATTCTCCCCAATATCCTATACTTATGCATGATATTGTTTCTGAGTGGAATTTAGGAAACATCTCTAATATGATTGCTATTGATATTTTGATCAAGGAAGGTATCATGGAAAATGTGCATCTCAGTGCTAATTGTTCACCCGAGGAAGTGTCTTCTTACACCAGTTTATTTAAATAATTTTGCGATGTTTTCGTCTAGAGCTATGAGGAAATGCCCGAGATCAATCCCTTGATCGTGGTGCATGAAATAAAAACTTACCCAGGCATTAAAACCATACGAAAAAAACCTCACCCGGTTCATCCTAAGAAAACCATGGCCATAAAGGCAGAAGTTGAAAAATTGTTAAAATTTGTATTTATCTATCATGTCCCCTTGACAGAATGGGTTTCTAACAATGTTATGATTTCTAGAAAAAAAGGAACCATTCATTTATGTGTTGATTATAGGGACCTTAGCAAGGCTTGTCCCAAATACAATTACCCTACGCCCTTCATCGACCAAATCATTGATAATTGCGCTAGTAGGGTTATTTTCTCTTTCATGGATGGATTTTCAGGATATAACTAGATTGACATTCTACTCGTTGATCAACATAAGACAACCTTCATCTACCCATGGGGAATCTTTACTTATCATAAACTACATAATGGTCTCAAATATGTTGGTTTCATTTTCCAATGGGCCATGTCGTATTCTTTCCATGATATAAAACATATTTCAGAGCCTTACCTCGATGATTTACTTTCCCATTCATCTAGTTGATCAGACCAGATTAGTCATCTCTGGGCCATTTTTATTCATTTTCGGTTCTACCATATCCATTTGAACCCACACAAATGCATATTCGATGTTGAACCAGGTTGACTCCTTAGTTTCTTTGTCTCCAAATATGGGAATAGAGTGGATCCCTTAAATATTAAAGCTATTCTTTCTTTACCTCTTCCCAACAATCTGACCCAACTATAAAGTTTGCAGGGGAAAGCCAACTTTCTTCGTCGTTTTATATGTAATTACATTGAAAGTACTAAAGGATTTATGTGATTGTTGCAGAAAGACACTACATTCATCTCGGATGACACCGCTCAATGATCTTTTGATGCTCTTAAGCATGAATTGACCCATTCACCTCTTTTACATCCTCCGAATTATGCACAAGACTACATCCTTTATTTGGAATCCTCTACTTCCAATATCGATATGGTGTTAGTTCAAGAGGACCCTAACGGTGAGGAACATGTGATCTACTATCTGATCAAGAGTCTATCTAGTCCAGAGCTTTGATATTCACAAGTTGAAAAGTTGTCTCTGGCAGCCGTAATTATCGTCCAAAGATTTCTCCATTACATCCTGTTACACACTACCACGGTCATTCGGGACTTGAACCCCATGTATCATATTTTGACACGACAAGTCCTTGGAGGAAAATATTTCAAATGGATCATTATTCTTCAGGAATTTGATCTCGAGTTTTCCAAATCAAAAGATAAAAAGTCCTTGGTTTTTGTGAAACTTATCTGTGATCTTCCCCGTGTCGATGAAGATATTGAGCCTAGTGATTCTCTCCTCGATGAATCTTGTTCCTCATTATCATGTATGATCCTTTTTATGGATATATTCTTATTTATCTTCAAACCCAACATTTCCAGCTCGATATCTCCCATGAAGAACGTCGTCATATTCATCACCATTCTAAACGCTACCTTATCATAGGTGAATCCTTGTATCGTCGTGATATTGACACTATCTTACGTCAATGTTTAACTCATGATGAGGTTGAAAATTTCCTTAATGACTATCACCTTGGAGTTTGTGGCGGTCACCTTTCTGAGATGGATACAAATCAGAAAATCTTATTTGTTAGTTACATTTGGCCCTCCTCAAAGATTGTATTGAGGCTATCAAAATATGCCCACCCTGCCAAGTTTTTCATAAAAAGGCACGCACCCACCCTGTTCTGCTGCATTTTATTCTCGCCATCGACCCCTTTTCTAAATGGGGCATTGATTTTATGCAATATAATCCTACCTTAGATAGGGGGGCATGGTTATATCATCATTGTTGTTAGTTACTTCAAAAAATGGGTTGAGGCTATGCCTACTTTTCTTAATGATGGTCACATTGTAGATCTCTTCATATTCAACCACATCATCACTTGCTTTGGTGTTCCACAAGCCATTGTCACTGATCACAACTCACATTTTCAAAACCATATGATGAGTGAGTTACATGTCAAGTTGGGTTTTCTCCATGATAACTCATCCCCCTACTATCCTCAAGAAAACGAACAAGTTGAAGTTATCATCAAAGTCCTTAAAACCATGATTCAATGGATGGTGGGGGGAAACAAAACCTCTTGGAATATACAAATTTTCTCCTCTCTCTGGGCTTACCATACCTCAGTAAAAACTACAACTAGATCCACTCCTTTCTAGTTGGTATATGGAATCGAAATAGTATTACCAATTGAGTGTGAAATTCCTTTGTTGAAACTCAAAGTAGAACTCTTGCCTCACATTTTTTTTGAAGAGGAACGTTTCCTATATCTGACTAGGCTGGATGAAACACGTCGTGACGCCGCTCTAGTTAACAAGACATATAAAAAATGAATGAAGAGTCAATATGAAAAATCTATCCACCCTCGTACTTTCAGAGAAGGATATGTAGTCCTCATTTATGACCAAGCTCATGATAAGTTAGGGACATGAAATTTATAACCTCTGTGGCATGGAACCTACATCGTAAAATGTGTATTACATAGAGGTTCCTACGAGCTAGTTGACTACGACGAAATCTCTTTTGGTGAACCGCAAAATGGGCTTTACCTTAACAAGTACTATGCATAGAACATCTAGTATGTGTTCTTTGTACACTATTGTACTATAGTTTTGGTGTGTCTCATTCTCTTCCATGCATGATTTTTGTCTTATCCAATTATACTTTGTCTTGTGATTGCATGCAGAAATGACATCTTTCTTTCCTATCTTTTTCGGGTTTGCATATGGAACTAGTCGACACACCGAGAACATTGCTTCTCAAGCTTGGGTCATTTACCTCTCTGCTCAGTTAGTGAGTTCAGGAGGCATTTGCCTACGATTGGAAACCAATAACATGGCATAATATCATGTTGTCTTCATAATTTTAACTAAGGCCTCCTCCCTAGGTATATCTCGTATAATCATTAACCTAGACTCTCAACTCATAGTTCATCATCTTGAAACAATGTTTGAATTTATAAAATACAAACACATACCAAGAGGACCCAACAAAACTTCGGATTCGCTAGCAAATTATATTTTGGATAGGTATCTCGCACATAGATGAATTTTTATAAAGGAAATGAATCACATGTAAAATAAACACATCACACAAGATTATTTGTAACATCATTGGCACCACAAAATGCTGATATATATATATATATATATATATATATATACTATGTGATAAAAAAAAATTGTTTACATAAAAAATGTACATAGAAGGGAAAAATATGGGCCCTCGTGCCCATGATATCATCATGAAACATACTACAAAAATATCTAGAGGATCCTAATCCTACTTCATCACATTGTTCTCTGAGAAGAACACCATTGCATGGGCCACTCATCCAAGTAGGTGGTTCAGACTCTCAAGAACCCCCACTTTATGCCTTTTCAAATGTAGGGGTACATATCAACTCCTGAAAGGAGGGACACCCATCGTAAGACCACAAAGGTTCCTATTGACCTCCCAGAGACCCCCCACCACTACTTTGTGCTATATGACTATTTGTGCATCTTTGCGATGCCCTAGTTCGGGTATCACCATCGCACGTGATGCACCTCTGTATGCATGGTGAAAAAATGCATCTATTAAAAACCCCTCCATGTACACATAAAAATAATATAATTTTTAAAATAAAAAAAAAAACACTTGGCAAGGTTTTTGGGTTTCATACCTGATGCATCCCAGACTATTCGATTTGGAAGTACCAAGTCCAAGCTACCTTGGAAACCTACTCTGGCATATGGAAAACTCTCAATGATGATCAACTAACGTCTCAACCAAGCAATGAAATCGATCGTGAACTTAAATTCTGAGTCGGTTCCCAATATTGGAGACAAACTCGTCCACCTTTCCCTGCATGGTGCACCCACCGGTCGTGCCACCAGTGCAATCTACGACTGCATATTTGGGATTCTCTCTAGAAAGAACGAAACCAAAAATGAACCATACCCAAAAAAAATTTGTTTCCCAATCTTGCATTTTGTAATTTGATCCTTCACATTGTGAAGGAAATATGCACTCCAGTTGAAAAGGCTTGGCTCCATGCATTGTAGAGAATAATCCATTTGGGACTTTGAGGCCAAATGTGCACTTGTGCTACCTACCAAATTGGTTATGGAAAACAAGATGGATCGAAGTGTTGGATTACTGAGAAGGGGGGTGAATCAGTAATAGAGCAATTATAATTCTTTTTAAACCAAATAATCCAAGTGTTATATAAATGTAGAATTATCATCCAATAATGAGCAATGAACACATGAACAATCATACACATACATAGTACACTATTTTTTTACGTGGAAACCCAAAGCAATATAAAACCACATAATTATTTCTCTTATATGTCTTGAAGAATTACATTCATTGGAAGCACCAACTTCCTTTGTTTTCCAGCTGCAAATAGAAGGAGGATCCAACCCCCTAGTTTCTCAGGCTACAACCTAAGGGAATCTCCAACTCCCCAATTATGTGGCTACAACCCCCTATGTTCTTTGGCTACAACCAGAAGGTGGATACAACCACATGTCCTTGCCCCGTCCAACAACCCTAAAGTAGAAGTAGAATGGTGTAACCACTGTCACACTATCACTGTGAGATATACCACTGTAAACCTATACCAATAAATGTGAACCATGCATCAACCTGTACCTCAACCTGTAATCAACTTGTACCATTAGCAAGTGCATCAAATATGCACCAATATGTACCAAACAACATGTAATCAACTTGTACCATAAACAAGTGCATCAACTATGCACCAAACTTTACCAAACAACCTGTAATCAACATGTACCATAAACAAGTGCAACTAAACATGTACCAATTATGTACCAATCATGTGTATACTACTCATAAACTATGAATCATAAATATGTAACAACATCATCAACTATACACCTCATGAATGTGCCAACTCATCAACTACTTGTCTCAACCATGTACCCAAATTGTACCTCAACCAAAATACCTCATCAATTTCATCATCCAAATATGATTTGTAACTCTATAATAGACCTGGTGTATATGATCACATACCTGTAAACTTTCCTTAACTTTAACAACAAGAGACTATCATTTTCATCAAACTTTTCTTTAGTCTCACATGACTAGTTTTGGATTAGTCAACAACCCTAACTTGAAATAATCATAATGTTTTACATGTAATGAATAAATATCTGAAATGGATACACAATTTTATTCAATGTGTTTTATGAAATCACTCCAGGTTTCACTACTTGGAAGCTGTCATAAAATGGGTTATAGAAAAATTGGCATACCTTGTTGAATTCTGGCCTATTCTAGAGAGCGACCTTGTAGAGAATGCCTCACACGGAATACTTGTTGAATCGATATGAAACTGTTACAAAGAATAGTAAATAATGTAATATAACCAACACATTTTTTCTTACTGTATTTGGATATGTTATGAAGAATTTATGACATTTTTACCTGAAACATGTGTTTTATACTAGTTTCAGGACTAGCCACAAACCCTATTTTCCACAGAGTGTAACTCCAAAAATACAATGATGCAGAAGATGAATGTTTTAGCACAGATAATTGGATATGTTTTCTCAATGGCATAGAAATTTCATGGTCTGAATCATTCTAGAAAAGAAAATATTGTGAAAATGGCCAGATGACCTGTAAATAACATACCTTATAAAGCATCATCAAAAGAATTTATCCTTTCTTGAATTTCGGCCTTCTTTTCTTCACGTTCCCTTTGAAATTCAGCTTATATATCCTTTGGTTACCTCAGACACCTATAGTATTCCATATTATCAAATGTAATGTAAAATTAGAGAGCCTTGCCTCTTATTTATACTCTCCAAGTAGCTTCCTTAAAAACATTTTCTAGGTCACTTTGCCCACTTTCCTTATTTTAGGGTTAACCCACTTGTAATTTCTCCATTAAATTTATTATTTAAATAATTTATTTTGTATTCACTTTAAATTATAGTGCACTCGTCACTTCACTTTATTATTTACCTTTAAAATCTCTTAAACCACTTTGACTACCTTAACCTTTTGGGGCTTCTAGGTGACATATGAGGGTCCTCCAACATCGTAAGGCCATAACTCTCAAACTGTGAGGAGTTATGTGACGTTCCACATACCACAAGAAATGGAATGACATGTACTATCCATATAGAATAGTATTACCTAAAAATATATCAAAAATCATACCATTATCCATCAAACAAACTTGGGTCCATTACCCAAATGTGGGTTCTCCAACTTCTCATGGCCATAACTCTCTAACCATGAGGAGTTATGTGACATTCCACATACCATAGAAAATTAAATGTAAAGCACTATCCATCTAGGACAGTTTCACTGATAAATTCATTGGCCTTCATCTCATTATTCCACAAATAAGCATGGGTTCTCTAACCATACTTCTAGGATAACTCAATCCACAAAGCTTCTTCCCGTGAAGGCTTTCACCATCAGGGGACCACTTTGGAGTTCATACATTTGTAATTATTATAATCCATGACAAGAAAATAATGATTCATCTTTAAATCAAACAAACTTGGGTCCATTACCCAAAACTATGTGTCACTGGACTTTCTTCAAGGGTTGACAATCTCCCCCTTTGGTATTGTTGGAAACACTGTGATGCAATACTAAAATCATTTCATGCAATACTGAAGTCATATCACTCATACTTCCCCTAGAGACATGCCTTTGTCCTCTGCATCTATGTGACCATTTCTCCCCGTATAATCATGCCTCTCTCCTCTGCATATGATAAATCTCTCCCCCTTTGTCATCAAAGGCATGTAAGATAAGACATATAAGATAAGCATTAAAAAACATTCATTTTGGAGTAGAAATAATTCTAAGTCTCTAGAGACTATACTCAAAGGCTTCTTGTGGAAGTTCTTTTGTGAAGATGTCTTCCACTTGTTCTTTTGTGCCCACATACTCAACTGTAATGTTATTTTCTGCAACCTGTTCCCGTAGAAAGTGATACTTGATTGGAATGTGCTTCGTCTTGGAGTGAATCATCAGGTTCTTTGATTGGAATGGGCTCATCATACTCAAC